>LTAE01009874.1:0-17775 GCA_001647135.1 Pontederia paniculata
CGACCCGTGATGAATTGTGGATGTCTCGGCTTCTAGATGTCACGACGAAAATCAATCGGTTACAAACTAAAATTAAGGGACCAAAATGGAAATGGAGCAAACTTAAGGGACCATCGACGAAAATTACTCAAAATCATCCAAAAGTTCCCGCATCCAAAAGGGCATAGACACACGACAGATGCTATTTTATAATTAGTGATAGAGTTCAGGTCAAATTATCGCAAGCCGAACCACACTCCGCCGCTCCTTTGGGTTTCAATTTGATGAGCACAACCAAAATTATTTAATCAATAAAATACTTTTTTATTATAAAATATTGTATATTTAAATTGTGCAGTTAAGATGCTCACTTATTTTCTTAACTCATTTCAAATCCTTCATCCAATATGATTTTAGAATTTAATATATATAACAAATATTTTTCAATAAGACATTCATATATAATATTTATTACCTATTAATATAACAATATTGTATTAATTATGTCTCTAAGTCATGTTCTGGTTCCTTCTCTATTTCATCTATCCCTTCCTCGCCATCGACTATGTCATAGTCTTCCTCCACAAAATCTTCAATTCCCTCTTCACATTGTGACATGATATGGCTGAAATACAACATGATGTTACCAGAGAACTGTTAAGTTGTTCTGTTTCACCCGTTTGTGAGAATACCACTTTGTTTGCATTTATTTCACTCACATGCCATAAATACAAGTCAACTTCACCAACTTTTGAAGCAAATTGGCACATCTTTAGTACATTTGAATCGATCTCAAATTTTCGTAGTCCTGCTTGCCAATCATTCCTAGGCTAACCAATTGTAAGAAAAAAAAAGATCCATCCACTTTAAGTTCTTTAACCATATGGTCAATCTCTATTGTTGACATTATATCCTCCTCAAAATTTTCCAATATTTTCACATCGCCAAGTCATAGTCGTAATCCCCTTTAAGACCATTAAAATTAATATTTATGCTGAAGTATCCAAACTCATTCACTGCATGTAAATACAAAGTAAAATTAATTATAACAAAAAGGCATAAAAAAAGATAACCATATATAGATTAAAAAAATAAACGTTGTCAAAATTTGAACTAGAATTAAAATGTAGAATAGCTAAACTCATACAATGCATATAAATAAAAGGTAAACTCAGTTATATTAAAAGATAGGCATCAAACAAGATAATCCTATAGACATAAAAAATGCCATCGGGCTTAAAGATAAACATTAAAATGTGAAGTAGCTAAAACTCATTCACTATATTTTGAAACAAAGTAAACTTAATTACATTTAAAGGTATGCATCAAACATGATAATCATATATAGGTAAGAAAAAAAATGACAGCAAACTTCAAGCTAAAAATTTAAAATGTCAAGTAGCTAAACTCATTCACTACACATGGATAATAATCATATGTATAAAGATAAGAAAAAATGGCATCGATCTTCAAGCTAAGATTTGAAATATAAAAAACTATAAATTGTAAGGAGAGACAAAAGTTAAACAAGAATCATATATAGAGACAAAAATTAAAACAAGGTTCTTATATAGAGAGAAAATAAAATAAGAAAAGATAATCATATGGAAACAAAGATTTAAACGAGAAAAAAAAATATAAGGGACCATTTCGCTATACTTATGTGACTATATATGGGTTCCATCATGTTTCATAAAATCCAACAACTTTGCACATGTAGATATCACAAAATACATAGAAACATTCGTAAAAACTACATCTCAGGTTCCAAACAAATATTACAGACAAGCAGTAACGGACCTAGCCGAAAAATTGGGAGGGGTATAAAAATATTATATATTTTTAATTTTTAAAATTTTTCTACCTATAAATACATAGTAACAAAAAAATTTGGGAGGAGCCAAGGCCCCTCCCAAACTACCCTGAGTCTGTCCCTGGACAAGTACCAAAACATTCTTAAAAATATACATAATCTTATGTACCAAATAAAAGTATTCATCCCATAATCTCTAGTGCAATATTTTTTTTTAAAAAATATTTGGATGTGTAGTATTCATTGTAATATCACACGAAAAATCACTGCAAGGCATATAAAAAAATTGGGCAAACTTTTGTAAGCCAGCAAAGGAAGGAAACAACGAAAGAGGGAGTTACTTGTCGCCGGTCGGGATTGGCGTTGTGAGTGAAAATAGGGACAGCAACAAATGTTAGTCAACAATGTACCTAGGGCATCCAAGCGTAACCTAGGGCAAAAGAAAATTGAATCTAAGAAATCACATAGCAGCTTTAAGAATTCGGAGTAATGAAAAGATATAAGGGAAAGTAACTAGAATCCAACAAATTGTGGGGCTGAATTTAGAAAAGATTTGAAATCATAAAGCCTAAACCTTATATTTAATCCTTGTAATCAACAGAACTTCCAGAAGGCAAGCAAAACTGAGCAATCTTCATAGATATCATATTTGAATAGCTCCAAATTTCAAGTGTTTAACAAACAAACTCCTTAAAAATCGGCAACTTTGCTATCGAATTGTTGCTAATTGCTCAAGTTTACGACCCGAAATCATATTTTTTTAATTGTGCCGTGGATTTGTGCATTTCGTTGAGAGAGAGAGAGAGAGAGAGAGAGAGAGCAATACCAAATCATCAGCACCACCGTGAGAGATCATTAGATGAGGGAGCAACACAAATAACAATCCAGGGCACAAAAGGGCATGATCATTTTTTTTCTTCTCAGCACAACACACACGATGGAATTTTTATTTTAATAATTCCATGTCATCAGTTCAGATATTTAATGTCATGTCATCAATTTCGTTGACATGGCTTTATAAACATCCAACTCATCAAGTTAAAATCGATAAACCGATGGTTTAGGTAGGGGAGACTCATATTGAAATAATTAAAAAATTAAGAGATTAATCGGTTACAAACTAAAATAAAAAGGACCAAATTGAAAAATGAGCAAACTTAAGGGACCATCGACGGAAATTACTCAAAATCAGCCAAAAGTTCCCGCATCCAGATGGGCGTAGACACATGACAAATGCTATTTTATAATTAGTGATGGACTTCAAGTCAAATTATCGTAAGTCGAACCACACTCCGCCGCTCCTTTGGGTTTCAATTTGATGAGCACAACCAAAATTATTTAATCTATAAATATTTTTTTATTATACAAATATTGTATATAAAATTTTGCAGTTAAGACGTTCACTTATTTTCTTAACTCATTTCAAATCCTTCATCCAATATGATTTTAGAATTTCATATATATAACAATTATTTTTTAATAAGATATTCATATATAATATTTATTAATTATTAATATAACAATATCATGTATCATTATTTGGTTATTTATCAATTTATGATTAAGAATATCATTATAGTATATGATATAAAAAATAAAATGTATTATAGCAAAAAAGAGTTATTTTTAAAATATCAAAAAGTAAGAGAAAAATAAAACAGGGTGATTCGACAGATGAATATCGGCGAATCCGGACCGTCCGGACGCTATTTTGGCTGACATGCGGAATCATATACCACACAGGAATAATAGCAATTGTGATAGTTATTTTATTTATCAGAAACATTTCTTGCTGGGGAAACAATTGAGGTAGTAGACTAGTAGTACACAGTTGATTTTAACTTTTAGCTCAACAAAAATGCTGACATTATTGAAGTGTATAATTTAATATTGGTTCTATTTTTTTAACAACACGGAAATTTGATTCGTACACAGAAGATGGATTTGTTCACATATTTTCGACTGCAAGAATCAGATGAGATTTTCCATCAATCAACATCTCTGTATATTGCTTTGACTTTGACCAGGAATATTGTTCGAATGCATCGTCTGCTGCATGTACGAAATTTGTATAACTTGCTTAGCACAAATAAACCTCCCACATTTATTTGGAAACTCGATTTCAGCTGCACTTAACAACATTAAATATCAACTCCAAATAATCCACCGACTCATCTTCTCATAATTTGTCCAATTAATTTCTGGCTAGTGACCAATGAAATTTGGGTGAAACAGTACATAATTTCGAGTTATATAAAAAACTTCGCATATCATAATTAAATATATGATACAAGGCAATATAGTTAAATTAGTGGGCAAATATTTAAACAATAGATGACACTAATAGATTATAAAGTAACTGGTAACATCCAGTTGTTTGTTTGGAGAAAATTCTGTGTTAGAATAATAGTGTTTTTACATAGTTCTAATTTTAAGAATTAGCTAGTGTTTAGCTGAAGTAAATTCCTCTTCTGATGATATTTGGTTATATGAGAATAGATAAGAATAAAAATAAATAATAATAATAATAATAATAATAATAATAATAATAATAATAATAATAATAATAATAACTGTTTTTACTTTTTATGTTGATAAAAGGTATTGCAATAATTCATATATATAATTATTTAGATAATAATTAACATAAATTAAAATAAAAATCAAATGATAAAAATTATGAAATGATAAATTCTATATTTATAATAATATAATAATAGATATTTTAGAATGGGATAAATCTATATCCTCCTAAAAAATATGGCCTAATAATCCTCCTAATACTCACATAGTGAAATTGTTCTAAAAAATTCATTAAATTACAAGGTTATGCTATTGTGAGGTGTTAGGAGGTTTTTTTGGAGGATTTTTAGGAGGTTATAGCACCACCCTTTAGAATGATAGTACTAATACAGCGATGATGACAAGTAGTTGTATTAATTTATTAGTAAGTCTGGTTTCATTTTTAATAATATTATATCGGTAATTATAAAACAATATATTAAAAAAAATATCTTAAGTAGTTATATAATAATTAAAAATTAAGTAATATTTTATTGTTCCAGCTAATTCCTGCAATTACCAGGTAGAGCAAGAAGATCTTATATATTCTACCGTTTGTTTTCATTCCAAATAGTCCCTAAAAAGGCTAGAATCACTTCATAGTGCTTACAAATATTTGATTTTGAATTTCTTAAATCAAAGGAACACCAAAGATAGGAAAGGCTAGTGATTCATCCTTGGTAAATAAAATAATAATAATTTAATTTTTAATTTACTTTTTATATGGTTCCTTTTGTAATTTTTTAAAAGATGAACCAAAGAGAGTAAACAGGGACAAATCAAATAAGAACAAACTAGAGAATGGTGAACAAATTCACTTGTTTGTTTTTTACTATTTGACATTATCCTCATGGCTTATACTTGCTACTTCAGCAAACTCGAGAAAGGAGCGATATCAGCTGGCTTGTGTACAACGGGGACCTGGCCGAGGCAGGAAGGTCGACTTGTCTAACTCGATCATTCGGATCTCCACTTTTTTGGTTTTTAATTCCCTTCGTTGCATGCAGTGGGGCGTCTTTACGGCCTTCTCAACTGCAATGAGCCAACAAATGCAGAAGCCTCACTTCTTCAAGGTCCTCTTGGGTGATTTTGAGAAGAGCCTTGTAAGTTAAACCAAATATATGCATGCATGTCTAGCAAAGATGAATGCATGACTCGATCTTTTCTTTTTTCTTTTCAGAAGTAAATATTTTACCATTACGCACTGAAATGTATTATATATATATAATATATATAATATACAATAACAAACTAGAACAAAATTAAATGATGAGAAAAATGTAGTACTACTAGTAAAGATTGGTATATATTTCGAATTTGATTTCTTTATTATTCTTTCACTCAGTTCGATTGGTTACCTCACGAACCTACTACTTCAATTCTAGCTAGCAGAAAAAGAAATTGTTAATTAAAGATCTATTCGATGTGAGATCGATACTGATATTATTTCATTTCAACAGTAGTGATCGATATTTGTTATTCTTGCGCAGAGAATTCCACCTTATTTTGTCAAAAACTTCTTCAATGAGTCATCAAGTGACAATGTCATAATTCATGATGCCAATGGCGACGCCTGGAACGTGGGCCTGGAAAGAATCAACAGCGACGCTTTCTTGACGAGGGGCTGGTCCAAGTTTGTGAAAGATCACTTGCTGAGACAACACGAGTTCGTGGTGTTCCGATACGAAGGGAACATGCGCTTCAGCGTGGTGCTAGTTTTCGACACCACTGCATGCGAGAAAGATGGCATGCTCATGTCGGAACACTCACCTGAACGGCCATGGAGGAAAGCAAGTTCAGAAGCAAATCAACTGTCAGACATTTGCTGTCATTGCAAAAAAATCAGGAACAATGAAACTGAACAAGACAAGGTTCAGAAAGCTCAGGGTTTCTCTTCTGATGCAATATATGAAGGTACGAAATACGAATATGTCAATCTTTTTCTTAATTTGTAGTAATTGCATTTGTAGCCAGCGAGTCATAAAATATAGAAACTACTGACATGTATATTATTATGCAAATTTCCGGTGCCTAGTATATATATATATATATATATATATATATGTACATTGATATAGTAATCTGAGGTTTCAGTTAAAACTGAGAAAGAAGGATCGAGTAGGGGTTCTGGAGGAAAAGGCAAACATAAAATGGAGCAATCGATAGATGTCGATCTCCTTCCTCGGAATAAAAGAATCAAAACGGAGCCACATAGCGTTAGCAAAGTCCCAGATTTCAATAATGATGTCTTCAAAGGTAAGCTGCCAAATTGTAGATACATATTCTTGTTTAACTACAAGTGTTCAATGGCTCCTGCATGTCAAAAATAGTCCTCACACATTTTTGTATCTTTTTTAGCTTAAGATTATCTCTAAAGTTTTTATTTATTAGTGATAATTTTATGTATATATTGATTTTAAGGATAGTTCTATTTATGTAAATCAGAAGTAATCCCCATCCAAATACTATCTTATATGTATCACATACTGCACACATGCATGTTTAGGCCATGGCTATCATTGTATTCACTACAAGTGTCCAACATGCATCAAAGAGGCCAATCAATGTGTTGCATACAACATACACATTATATTTATTTATGGCCGGGTTTGATCTTATTGGCTCACATCATCTTACACATGCATTAAATCTCAAAAATTAATCTCCAAGTGGCAGTTGAGCTTTCAATGAAGTTCAGATAATTCAGGTACATGCGCGCTAAATGTAACAATTTTTGTACATGCATCATTTTTTTTTCTTATTTATCTTTTTATTGTGCCTGTTCATTTTATTTTTATCAAAGTTCAAAATGATACTATTTGCATAATGCATGGAGGCAACATTATTTCCTAAAAATTGATTTTTCTTAGTTTCTTTTGAGTTTGGACACCGAATTGAAGAGAGCATCTTGTATTACAATGAGAACCAACAACCGGTCTTTGTTTGGTTTAGGGATGAATCACAAAAAAGGCTTCTTGTTATCAAGAAGAAGGGGGGCATCGGAGGCTGAGGCAGCAGCAAAGCTGTTTAGTTCCAAGTTTCCATTTTTTGTCACGCGAATATTGCCATCAAACATAAGTTTTCATCACAGCAAGGTCCGTCAAACAACGCCATTATTAGAATAGAATGTACATACTTATTTTTAAATGCTATATAATTTATGATTACTTTCTATCCCTTCAACCAGGTAGACGGGAGCAAAACTATAGCACCGAGATAACACAAATAATTTATAAATTATTAATGCCTTGTTTGAATTGAGGTATTAAGAGAAATTAGATGGAAGATGAATGGATGGTGTTAACTAAATCATGTTTGGCTAAAAAAATTATAAAAGTCATATGAAGTTTAGAGGGGTGAGTCACACATTCAAACCTCAAATATTTCATTCCACCAAATTGGTAGAATTAGAGGAAATAAAATTTTTTAGGCAAAACTATTCATTTAAATAACTTTCTTAAATTATACCATAATTCATTTAAAATTATATGCTTCCTTATATTATTTTGATTTATGATAGAAAAATATTTGACTTGAGTTCATTTGTTGGTTTAACTTTTATCTATCTTATTTTATAATTATTTAATAGTTACATTTGTATAACTTTTATTCACTTACATTTATTTTTCCTCGGACTAATTTTTTATCATAATATTTTAAATCGATTGAATGTAATCAAAATATTTTTTTTCAAATTAGTTATTTTTTATTAAATTTGAGGTAATTAATTATTTTTATGATCATTTTTACTTTAGCATCTTAAAGCATTGTCATTTGAACAATATTTTTTTATTTATGTAATGATAATATTAATTTTTTTACTCTTTTTATATTTATCTATAATCTTCGATCTTTTTTATCTTTATTTCAAAAGAAAAGATAAAAATATTGTGAAAAAAATAAAATATATTTAGAGGAAAATAATACTAAAGATAAGAGAAAAAACATATAAAGAGATATAAATAATAATAAATAAATATTATAATAAATAAAATAAATATATAATAATATTATATTTATTAAGGGTCATAAATTGTAATATATAATAAAGGGTATAAATGACTTTTATTTAAATTATTCAAACATGTCATAATTTAGTTTAATACATTCATCACCATAAAATTTTATCCAAACATGAGTTTGATAATAATCCACCACACTCCACCACTTCACCCTATACTCCACCATCTCATACCACCCCTCCATTAAAAAACCTTTAAAGAGATAGCTAAAAAGAAATTTAAAACTATGACAATTTATCATTGTATAGATTAATAATATATAAATTAATATCATATCAAATATAAACTTTTGTTTTTGATAAGATTAAAAACGATGTAATATGTTTAAGAATTATAAAGGAAAGCACATCAAAGTATAATAATAAAAAATATAACACTATATTAAAAATTAGCTAAAAAATACATCAAAATTTTCTCATTAGTTATGCACCATCATTTTTGTTCTTTATATGTTTATTATTTTCATGCCTTAGACATTAGATTTTATGTTAAAACACATATTGTGAATTTGAAAACAGATTATTTTCTCTAATATTTTCTAAAATATATATAAATTTTTTGTATCTAATAGATTTACAAATTTTAGTACCTAAACTTATTATGAATTATCAATCAAGTCCTTTTGTCAGATTCCATTTAAAAATCTATTAATTTTATTTCTTAATAGTTATATAATATCATTTTTATCATTACTTCATTAATACAATATAAAGATATATTTGAAAAATAAAGAAAAAAAATCAGGGTACAAATAATATTTAATGATTAGAAATATCTTGATCATGGTGTTAGTTTTTTTATGTTTGTTTCTTGTGTTTACAAAGAAAGGGTAAAAATATCATTTTATAATCATTAAAAATAATATTAACAAAAAATTGATGGAATCTAATCAAAGGACTTGATGATAAATCGAAATAAGTTTATAAACTAAAATTTATAAATTAGTGTTAAATATGAAAAAATATATACTTAAGAGAGATTTTAGAGGAAATAATGACGTGGATGGAGGTGGGGATTTAAACACAACCCTACACCTTTAAACTTTTAATATTTTTTTTCTTAATTCTTTTTGTTGTATGACTTCAACTATTTTATTATCAAATGACATTTTGCTTTTTTAATTACGAGTTAGAGAAAAAAAATTAAAAAATGAAAGTGAAACACTAAAAGAAAAGAAAGAAAAAAAGTACAAATATATTAGAATAATTATGTCAAAAAATTACAGATGAAGGAACATTAACGATGTCATAATTGTTGTATTATTTTTATTAATGTGACTAAAAAGAATAGAAATATTATGAAAAATATAAAAACAGAAAAGAAAATGATGATAAAGTAGAAAAATAAGAGTATTTCAAATTTTAAAATAACAAACCTACTCGGTTCATGGTAGACATTAAATAGTTGTACAAGCTTAAAATTTAAAAATACTATAATGATTGAATCACTCAACTCTACCCGTCTCATCAATTCTAATCTAAGGACTCACTGAACACTCATCACGTGATATGCCTTTTTATGTGTAAGGTTCGTTATTTTATTTTTTTTAGACTCAGATATTTGTATAGTTAAAGTTTTCTTTTTGAAAAAAAATGATATCAACAAGTATTTTTTTCAACTTATTGAAAAACTTTCCAAGCTTATAATTTTCTTGGGGAAAGAATTGAATATTATATGTCAAACCATGCACTACTTAATTAGGTTTTGCTTGATGCAGCTATTGCCAGCTCCTTTTGCACGAGAACATCTTCCTCGGGAGAAAAAGAAAATAACTCTACACTGTCCTAATGAGAAAGACTGGGTGGTGGTGTACATCCCTGGGGATCAAAGATCCAAATTTGTTGGGGGTTGGAGTGCTTTCATGCATGGTAACTGTGTGCAAGAAGGGGACTACTGTGCATTCGAGCTTGTTTGTCCAGACGAGTTCCGCGTCACTATTTTCCGTGCCAACAAAATGTCGACAAGGAATTAACTAATGGCTTTTGCATGCGGATCAGAAACAAAGGAACCAGAAAAAAAAAAGGGGTTTGGGATGTTATTACGTTGTGAACTCCATTTTGGTTAATAACTATCTATTCAGTTATCGTAGTTGCGCTGTAGAAGATTGTAGTTTGAATTCTATTCTGTGCATTTTATTCTATTCACTTGCAATCTTTCCTATGCACTTTATTCATCATCCTCTCGCTTATAAAGCTTTACTGTTCCCACGTCAGAAAATTTCAGTTTTTTTTTTCGGATGTTGCTGGAAAATGACCTCAATCGAGTCGGCGAAGATACATATATGTTTTCGAACTCCAGTTCTGGATATTGTACAACTCTGCATAATCAGACGGCTGCTAGTATATTGCTCTTATAAATCATTAAGAAAGAAAAAGAAATTTTAATAGAAGTTTCGTCGGAATTTAAATTTAAGATAAAAGTTTAAGCTGGCCAGTAACATAATTGCTAATAAATCTAATTTCACATGATAAATGTTGAGTTAGAAATCTCGACGAATTCTTATTTTTAAAAAAATCATCTCTCAATTTAATATATTGAGTTTTGAATTAAATCTAAGTTGTTATCTTGTTAACAACTTAAACTTTTTGAAATGTTGATAATATATTTAATTTAACATGGCATCAAAATAAAATTGAGAGTCCTGAATTTAAATACTAATGAAGTTGTTAGATAGAATTACTTTTTTCCTCTATGATCAAATATTATTCTTTCTATATTAAGCTTTTAGAATATCTAATAGCATATACTAATTCAACCTTCTTTAAAATTAAACTTTTTTAATTCCACAATTAAATTTCTTTAAAACTTATAAATGAATTGTTTGCTTAATTTAAAATACATAAAAATATCACAATACACAGGAGCCCCATATAAAAAAAGGATTTAATGTACCTACTAAGCATCAAGTGCTTTGTAGGAATGTTGAACATATTTCAATCATTCAATGCTTAATTAATGGTAAGTCATAAAGTTGATAAAAAAATCATGATTTATAAAATCTACTATTAATCATGCATTAAAGAGATAAATATGCTCAACATATCTACAAAGCACTTGATGATTAGCAGGTACATTAAACCCATAAAAAAATTAGAAGTTTTGAACACTAAAAAAATTTGTGATTTTTTAAATTTAAAAAGATGATCCAAGGAATATGATATTAGAATCCCTTCCTAATAAACATTTTGAATATCTTCTACTGTATAAAATTATTCAATTAAAATTATGTAAATACATATTACCAAAAATCATATATATTATGTATATAAATAACATCTTAAATATAAAACATGCTAGCTTGTCAACTTAAAAAAAATACTTAACTTCATAAATATAAAAGTCATATAAACACATGGTCATGGAAAAATCACCCATAAAGGCTGTGTATGTTTATTTTGAAAATTATCGGGAAATTTGTTGAAAATAAATAAAAGTAATAACCATACAATTGACCATCATTTCGTGTTGTTTTCAATATCAAATTAAAAAAAAACAATTAAAAGAAGTTGCAACGGAAAGCTTTTTTGAAATGGATAACATATTAATTTTTTTAGCTTTATATTTGAAAAAGGATATATTATGTAGGCCCCAGTGGAAGCATAAAACCAAGTCATCATATATATGCAGGGCTATATACATATATATATATATATATATATATATATATAGAGAGAGAGAGAGAGAGAGAGAGAAGTTGGCCCCTCCGAATTAGGTCAAAATGACTACATTAACTAATATTTAATGATAATATTTGTATGTATAATATCTAGAACTTTAAGGTTAATAAGAAGTTCACCCACCTTATTTTTATTTTATATTCAATATTATGGATATATATTTTATATTTTCCTAATTTTACAATATAAGAATCATCCCCTCTAAAAAAATCTNCAAGGCGGTGCGATGCACTTAACATGCGCACATGATGTGAAGACTCAAGCCGCGGTGTACAGCAGGCGCGAACTTCTTTTGGTGATACTTTTGCGGGGCGCGACCTCATGTGCGGGCGCCGAAGGTCGAAGACATGTACAACTGTTGTGCAGGCCATTTGAGCAGATGTCTACACTCATATGGATGGGCAATGGAGTTCTCAGAGGCTTCCTGGGTGAAGGCCACGCCTGGGCCATGACATGGTGCGCCCGGGCATACCGGGGCACACTAGAGGCGTGGCTAGACCGCGACCAGATGTGCATCAAGCCTTCCAGGACGTGGATAAATTCCAGATCAGGTGGATAAGCAGCTCCATGAGCTGCTCCTACGCACCACATGTGTGGAGGTTGTGAGAGGGTGTTTGACCCACTTTGCTCCTCTCCTATTAGTTCTTTTTGTAGCAGCTATCCTTACACACATGGAGATTTCTGAGTGGGTCATTGGGGGTTTTTTCAATGGGGTACAGGTGTGGGATTCTCTATGAAAAAGAGGTCACATGTCCTTCATGGAAAGGTGCAGCCATATCCTATTATATATAAATGATTTGAGTTGCCACCTTAAGGACATGAGCATTTTACCTTGTTTGAGCAGTCTCCTATGTTTCTTCTCTGTACACCTGAGCTATGCAATAATAGTACCTCACTTTTTCCCTCACTTCTCTTGTGTTCTCTTGTGTGAATTGTGGTGTGCTTGCTTTCTTCTCTCTTGGACAAGATCCTTTGGTGTTTTGTTGTTGGGTTGCCTGCACAAGCTGAGCTTTGACAGGGCCACGCATAGGGCAAGCAGAGGTAGAGTTGGTGTTGTGCGACAAGTGATATCAGAGCTCCATCCATTGGTGAAGACTGTGGGCACCGGTGAGGCACGAGAAAGGGGAAATCAAGGTGAACAAGGGCGCCACACTCTCAGCAGGGAATCTATGGGAGAGTGCCATGTTGAAGTTGCTGCACCAGAGCAGAGTCCACTAGAGGGCATGGCGAAAGGTCCTCCGTAGGCCAGGGAGGTGGCTCAGCTAGCGGAGCTGAACAGGAAGCTTTGACGGGCGAGGAGCATGCTGAACTTCATGCTATGATCAAGAGCATGATGGCTCCATTCCTCAGGGGCATTGATATGAGTATTGACTCATTGGAGCAGTGCCTATTGGAGATAGACGACATCCCTAAGCGAGTGAGTGATCTTCAGGGATGGTAGTATTGAGGAGGCTGAGGCCAAGATCAATGTGGCTGTTCGTTACTTGATCGATGATGCATCCCTGTGGTGGCGTCGAAAACTCAAAGAGGCCGAAGATCATGACAGAAAACCGGTGGAACAATGGGAGGAGTTTAAGCACGAGTTGTGGAAACAATTCTCTGCGGTTAATGCATGGGGCCAGGCTGCAAGGAAATTGAGATCGCTGAGGTGCACCGGAGGTATTAGGGACTATGTGAAGACTTTTCAATCCTTGCTCTTAGAAGTCAGGGACATTCAGGAAGATCTCAAGTTTGAATACTTCATTGATGGTCTACCCAATTGGGCCGAAAGGGAGGTGCAAAGGCGTCAACCGCAGAACATCAAAGAGGTTGTTGCCGTCGTTGACCAGCTCAATGATTATGGGCATAAGGCTGCTGCTACTTACTAAAATAAAGATGGCAAGAAAGTTGGTGGAGGAGGCAAGAACAAGCACAAGAAGGAGGCCAAGCAAAATATCTCAATTCCAAAAATAGGACAGCGGGATCAACCTAGAAGGAACATCAAGTGTTTCACATGTTCAGGGCCACATCTTATGAGGGACTGTCCAGTGAAGAAGCAACTAATCAATGTCATGATGGCCACTCAAAGTGAGAAGGAGTCGAGTGAGGATGTGCCACAACTGAGTTCCATGCGGGTACTCCTTGCTGTGACCACTCGCAAGGGCCCTGTGGGCCTACAACTGGCCAAGGAGATGTCAAAGAGTCAAGGACTCATGTTTGCTGATTTGGAGGTTCACGGCACAATGGCATGAGCGCTAGTCGACACAAGAGCCATGCACAACTTTGTGACCCCTACGGAGGCAACTAGACTTGACCTTACTATCTTGAAGGAGCCGGGACCTTTGAAGACGGTGAACTCTCAGTCGCAGCCCATTGTAGGCATGGTAAGGGGCGTGGAGGTCAACATCGGTGATTGGTGCGGGCTGCTGGACTTGACGGTGTGTCGATAGACGATCGTCAACTTGTCCTTGGCATGGAGTTTTTCGATGGCTTCCCGAAGGTATCTTTTTCTCATGAGGTGCTCAGTATTTCATATCATGTAAATGAGACGAAGCAAGTGCTTTTGAAGCGGTCATGGGTCGGGGGAGCTATGCTCTCGGCCATGCAGCCGAAGAAAGGTGTTAAACGTGGGGAGATCACGTACTTGGCTGCCTTGAAGACGGAGGGACAGGGGGTTGCAACCTGTTCATGAAGTGATCTAGGACGCGCTCAACCTCTTTGCTCATGTGCTGCCACCTGAGCTGCCGAAGAGGCTGCCACCTCATCGAGAGGTGGATCACGAGATCGAGCTCGTCCCCGGGGAAAAGGCCCCAGCCATGGCGCCTTATCGTATGGCTCCACCGAAGTTAGCGGAGCTTCGAAAACAACTTGGGGAGTTGTTGAAGGACGGGTTCATTCGGCCATCGAAGGCACTATTTGGCGCATCGGTGCTTTTCCAAAAGAAACAAGATGGTTCGCTGCGGATGTGGTGTAGTCCGAAAGCTTGGAGGAGCATGTTTCCCATCTTGTGCAGATTTTGGAGCTTTTGAGGGAGAATGAGCTCTATGGGAAGCTGGAGAAGTGTTCATTCGCCCAAACTGAGATCCATTTCTTGGGACATTGGATCCAGAGTGGAGATATCCGGATGGACAACCATAAGGTGCAAGCTATCCTCGATTGGCAAGCACCGACGAAGGTCTCGAAGTTGAGGTCGTTCCTTGGCTTGGTCAAATACTACCGGCGTTTCATTCAGGGGTACCATGGAGGGCCACACCTTTGACGGAGATCCTGAAGAAGAATATGGCTTGGACGTGGTCCGATGCATGCCACAAGGCCTTCGAAGATTTGAAGGATGCCGTCGTCGAGGAGCCGTGTTTGCAGCTAGCCGACTTCTCTTTACATTTTGAGATTCATACTGATGCTTCCGATTTTGCTATTGGTGGTGTTTTGATGTAGGAGGGTCATCCCATAGCATTTGAGAGCCGGAAGTTTAATGAAGTTGAACGGAAGTATCCCGATCATGACAAGGAGATGACGACACTACAAGAAAATTCACAATTTGTAGTGGCTCCTTCGTTGCATATCTGTCGTAAAATTGCTCGTCGCAAATTTTTTGCAACGAAAAATGTCACCATAAAGTGTGATATACGGTGGCACTTCCATCGCAAAAAAATTGCAATGGGTGTTTTTGCAAGAAGGTGTCATCGCAAATTATGAATTTTCTTATAGTGTCCCTTGTCCATTGTCTCCGGGTGTGGGGGCATTACTTGAGAGTCGGTTCATGGTGAAGATAGACAATGTTGCCACGTCTTATTTTCAGAATCAAAAGAAGTTGAGCCCGAAGCAAGCTCGGTGGCAAGACTTCTTGGCTGAATTCGACTTCAGCATGGAGTACAAGACATGCAAGTCTAATTTGGTGGTCGATGCTCTCAGCCGGAAAGCATAGCTCTCGGTGATCAACGGTGTACAGATTGATTTCCGGGATCGAATTTGTGAGGGGCTACAACAAGATTCTAAGGTCGTTCATCTCATGGCCTTGGCGCACGAGGGCAAGACTCGGCGTTTCTGGATTGAGGACAGGTTGTTGATGATAGAGGGCATCCATCTCTTTGTTCTGAAGTGGGACAACTTGAGGCGGGACGTCATCAAGGGGAGCCATGACACTAGGTGGGCCATCCCGGTATTGCTCGCACCGGCGCGTTGGTGAACAACGCCTTTTTCTGGCCGCACATGGAGGATGAGATCGAGGCTTATGTGCGGACATGTCTTGTGTGTCAACAAGACAAATAAGAGACTCGCATGCCCGAAGGAATCTTGGAGCCACTTCCTATTCCTAGTCATACATGGCAGTTCATGACGATGGACTTCATTGTGGCTCTTCCAATCTCGAAGGGGTGTGGTACTGTTTTGGTGGTGGTAGACCGCTTCTCCAAGTATGCGGTCTTCATTCCAGTGGTGCGTGATGTTGGTGCAGAGGACGTTACCAGCCTCTTCTTCAAGCATGTCATCAAGCTTTGGGGCGTGCCGGAGACCATCGTTAGCAATCGAGACCCGAGGTTCACGGGTCGCTTTTGGGGTGAGCTCTTTCATTTGCTTGGTACTGATTTGCATTTCATCCACAAATGAATGGGCAAACAGAAAGAGTCAATCACTTGTTGGAGATCTATCTCTGACACTTTGTAAAGTGCAAATCAGCGGGATTGGGCAGCCCTGCTAGATTGTGCACAATTCTCATACAATTTGCAGCGGAATGAAGCATCGGGGCAGAGTCCGTTCGAGATTGTGATGGGCCGACAGCCAATGACACCTCAGGCTTTGGTGGCATAATATGCGGGTTGCAACCCTGCTGCCTATCAGCTAGCTCGTAGTTGGCAAGGCAACCTTGAGCTCTCAGCTGCAACACTAAACAAGGCTGCTAGCAAGATGAAGAAGTTTGCGGACCGACACTGACGACATGTGGAGTTCCAACTTGGGGACAAGGTCATTGTGAAGCTTGGGTGCAAAATAGTTCCGCACACTTCGTCAACTACACAAGGGCCTAGTTCGGAAGTATGAGGGACCATTCTTGGTGTTGTGAAGGGTAGACAAGATGGCCTACCGTGTTGATCGTCCAACAAAGCTAAATATTCATCCGGTGTTTCATGTGAGCATGTTGAAGCCATACCACGAAGACTGGGAGGATCCTAACAGGGGTGATGCTCAACGTCCTTTGGTGAATGTCACAAAGTCCTATGACTGTGAAGTGGAGTCCATCCTGGCTGACAGAAGGATTCAGAAGCGAGGCTATCCGAACTACATCGAGTTCCTTATTCATTGGAAGGGGGCTTAGGTGGCCGAGGATTCTTGGGAGCGGGAAGAAGACTTATGGTAGTTCAAGGAGGCTATTGAGGCTTGCTGCATGTTGCCGAGGGCGACCACATCTTTGGTGGGGGAGAGATGTCACACACCGCCAGGACCAGCCACTCGAACTCGTACAGCGCGGCTGATGAGTGAAAAAATGTGTGTATTCAAAATACGGGTGGCACCAGGTTTTCTGGACCTGGGGGCACCTTCACAGAAAAACAGAATATTAACAAGTTTTAAAAATAAACCTAAACACACAACTCCAACCGCAAGTATACGGTTATCCTTGTAGTATTTTAGGGTCGAATCCATAGGGGAATCAGAAATTCATAATTCAATACTCTATTCTACCATGAACCGAAATCAAGAGGAAATATCTTTCGTGCAGAAATTTAAGTAAACTAAAACTAAAATATGAAAC
>LTAE01009876.1:7577-17772 GCA_001647135.1 Pontederia paniculata
TATAAGTGTGAAACCATCGGTCGCCCACTGTTCTTCATCGGGCGACCTCTCTTGTTCAGCCTTTGTCCTCGGTGGCCCTCTCAATTTCTTCACTCGACCGTTCAGTCTTTGACTTCACTTCTTAGACCTTTGCCTCCAACATTGGTCGACCACTTCTGCACACATAGGGTTCTTCTGATATGTCTTCTATGTGCATAGGTCGTTCGTTTTTTAACTTTGGTCGACCTATCATGCTCTGAACTTGAAAACCTGTCTTTTAGAAATCAGTTCAACAAGCTTATTAGTCCAAACTAAGTTCCCTCACAAATTTGTGATCATCAAAACAATCTCGGGATTCTAGATTCAACACTAAGGTTCTTGGAGATAATCTAGAGGTGAGCTATTTGCTCAATTGGAAATAGAATTTAAAAACCATTAATGCTTGTGATTGAACTTGTGCATGAAGAGCAGGGCCCAATAGATTGCGGGATTTATTCGGATTGTTGGATTTCATCCTGATTGTAGGATTTTATCTTGATTGTGTGACCTGTCCCGAATGTATCTCAAGGATGAGGTGATGAAGTTCCTCAAGGACTATTGAGACTATTGATGAGTGCTTTATAGCCTAGCTAGTCATCTTGCGACCGAATAACAAGAATATTCCATGTATTAATAAAGGCTCACTATTATTTGTAATGATTGACAACTTAGGACAAGATAAACAGAAAAGAATAAATAGTTCTAAGTATCAATAGGGTTTGAACATATTGACTACTAATGCACATCTTGATGTGATTGATGTTCTTGCCATGGATTTATGTCATTGAAAGAAAGAATTTGGCAGGACATATTGTGCATCATATGGTGCTATTGATGTCCTTACTACTCATGACACTGAAAAAGGAAGATACCCAAAATAAAATGTGCAAGGTAATATGGAGCATCGTATTTTTGATGGCACTACTGATGTAGATGTTCATGATATGGTGGCTTGCACATGATAGGAGTCTAGCCGGTGTTAAATTAGTTTTTAATAAAGTTTATTGAACTTTTTATTAGTTATGTCTTTTCATTAGTGGACAATGTAATCAAATATTATTTTGGCTAGACTATATTAATGGATTTCTATTTTAAATCTATTTCTTTTGCATGATGTGTCTCTATTGTTGACCAGTCCATTGGTCAAATGTCAAGTCAAAGAAGAAGGTCATAGCATCTCCAGAATTGCATTTTGTCATGTGGCGAGGTGGTCTTTTCGGGGTGTTACTATTATGTATCAGAGCCTAAAGGGAGACACTTCTTAGCTATCTTTAAGAGAATAGAGTACATGTGCAAGAATCATGAAAAATCACCATTTCATCAAAAAGAGTATAAGTGAAGTCCTAAGGAGGTTATCAAGAGGAAAAAGGAGAAGCTAATGTTTGTGCTTTTGTAAATGTAGATATCCCCAAGGCGTATTGGTAACCGAAGAGGACAAGCCCTTCAAGAGGAAGAAGCACAGCAGAATGAGATGCAGAGGCCAATAGAATAAGCAAGTGCATGCTTACACTTCCTAAAACTCCAACCCCCTGAGTTCAATTGTAGCAATAATTTCGATGATGCTAAGATGTGGGTGGATGCTATGGAAGAGATTTTCACACTGATGTAGTGCTCGAAAGACTGAAAGTTCTTGTATGTTGCGCATCATTTGACCAAGGATGCAAAGAACTAGTGGAAAACCAGTAACATCACTAAATTTTCTAATAAAGACATAGTCGCATGGAAGGATTTCAAGGAGGCATTCCTGACCCATTATTCTCCTGCCTATTAGCGCAACATGAAGCCACGAGAATTTATGGAATTACGATAGGATAATTTGACGGTGTCATAGTATTTGAACAAGTTCATATGATTGGAAAAGTATTGCATATTGAAAAAGGATGAAAGGAAGAGGGCTGATCACTTTGTCCAAGGATTAAGACCATTGAGTGTAACTGCAAGACCGTCGATCACGTGTCTGAGTTGTCTAAGAGCTTGAAAATAGATGACATGAAACACTAGAAGGAACTGAGAGGGAAGGCCCAATCTGCGATCATTAGAAAAAGAGAGGCCTCGATGGGATGATCGAAAGCAGGCCAAGGTACCCAACAACGAAGATCACCATTGTGAGGAATGTCCAAGGACCTGTGAGCCCCGCGACTACCACCATGACATGATGGTAAGAGACTTTGCCCACATTGCAAAAGGTACCATTCGGGCAAATGTTGTCGCAAAACTGGTGTATGTCTCAATCGCGGGAAGCACATTCACTTTGTTAGAGATTGTCTGGATCAAAAGAAAAACCAAGACCCCTGTGGAGCAAGATGTCCCCCTAACCTCGCACCAAGTTAAGTATATGGAACGACAACTAAACCAAAAATGCCATTAATATGACACCTTGCTAGGTATGTCTATTTAACCCTACACATAGGATAATACAATTTGGAAATGGACTTTATTTTTACGAGAGTTATTCATGCATGATACATTCCCTTGAAAATATGAGAAACGAACAACGGAAGGCTACATAACATGATTGAATTCAAGGTTGAATTCATTTTTAAGAAGGTTATAATGTAACACTCATTATTTTAATTAAATCAAAATTCATTAAATAACAATATTTTTATTAGTGGACTCTGAGTTAGATCTAAATAATAGAGTCCTATTCATTTTACACTTAGAGAAAGCCCTAGAGCCTATGAAAAGTACCTTAAAGGGGAGAGAATTTTTTTCTTTTCCCTCAATCCCTAGCCATCATAATTCTCTCTCTCTCTCTCTCTCTCTCTCTCTCTCTCTCTCTCTCCATCTCCAGGTGCCTAGGAGAATGTGAAGGAGATCAACAACTATGCGGAGATCAAGGTAACGAGGAGAACAAACATAAACGAGCAAGAAGAAATTAGAGCATCAATAATCGAGGTATCTAATTAGAGGATCAATCATATGGCATTGCATATGTGAATGAGTGAATAAAGAAATTTTCTAAAGATTGTTAGGATATAACCCCTACGTGAAAATTACAATTTTTGTACCAAATCTTTGAAAGTATTATGCATGAACTAATTTCGGGATGAAAACGGAGCCGACAACTATCGTGGGCATTGATGAATGATCGGTGGATCCTTCCTCCTTGTCTAGGTGCCCAAGGATCTTAGTTATAAGATCTGAAATGGATCTCTTATGGTTTGGAGGAGATTCGTCGAGGCTTCTACGAGGCAGCGAAAAACCACGACTCAACTTTCAGTCATGGTCGTCAATCGGTAGACAACGACATTGTTATGGTCGTGAACTGAAAGTCACACCCATGAAAACATGTCACAGGTCATGAAAATGTAGAGAGGAGGATTGTGTTCGATCACACCCACAAAATTACACATTATGCATGTGAAACTGGATGTCACGCCCATGAATGTATGGTTACAGGTCGTGAAGTTGAAAGGAGGAGATTGGTTCTTTAGTCACGCTCGTGAGATTGCACATCACGGCCCTTGAGACGCCTGTCAAATCGGATGTCACACCCATGAATGTATGGTTACGGGCTATGAGTTTCAAAGAGGAGGACGATGTTGTTGGCCCAGGTGCGTGAAGACAGAAGATGGCGTACAGGAACAAGGGGGAGGAAACAAAAATAGAGGAGAAGAAACTTACGTGAACTCTCAATCCATATTTTATTAATCTGTAGAAGCCTATTTATAGCATTGTTTCTAACAAAGATTAACTAGAAGATAAAGTCTAATTTGATTAAAACATAAAATCTAATCCTATTAGAACTCAACTTCAAATCAAGATTAATTTTCCAACATACTCCCCCTTAATCTTGATTTTACTCAAATTTGAGAGGAACTTGTCACGCCGGTCAATTCTCAGTCTGGTCTTCGGTTGGAGGGGGAACTACTATGGTCCTTCGAGTAGTTAATGTCTTCCGACGACATCCCGTTGATGTCGCACACTTTCAACCCCTCACCCTGGAGTTCTGCTTCGCTCCTCCTTCCGGAGTATGGATCGTATCGGCCTTGATGTTCACATACCACGACCCACCGTCTTGCTGCCCTCCTGACGTGCGCGCTGACTATGCACTCCGCATAGTCCTCTCCGTCCACTGATCGATCATTGACACACAGTCAATGAACTCGGCCATCCATAGGTAGGCTCACCTGATTAGTGTCATGCTACGCTCCCCGCGTAATTCTTGCCGTCCACTGATCGATCGTCGACACGCAGTCGATGAACTCGGCCACCAACAGGTAGGCTCACCTGACCAGTGTCGTGCGCAGCAACGTCGATCAAACGTGGCACCGTGTCAGTCCTTCGACACGGGCACTACATCCGACTCCGCAGCATCGTGTCAGTCCTTCGACACGGGTATGGCCTCCATCCTGCAGCATCGTGTCCGTCCTTCGACACGGTCTCCACCTTAGACCTTGAGTGCATGTTGTTCCTGTCAGAACCTGCCAACACAAAAAACTTCTGCATCCAGAGCACCCCGCTACTCGCGCTTCTTTGTGACCTTGACATTCTGAAGGATATGCTAGGGCTCTTCCTCTTCGCACGCCTCTGCTCAAGAGAGATGTCCTTCTCTCTTAGCTCTTCTGCTCCTCTGCTCGAGGGGATGTCCTTCTCTCTCCTGCTCGAGCAGGCCCGCCGACGTCAGTTGTCAGCATCCGGCCATTGCCTATGTCGAGTGCGCACTCCAAGCCGCTGCAACCGCACCCGTCCTGGGCTTCTCATGCTGAGAATCATTGTTGCAGTTGTCCCTGCTGTTGCGCCTCGTCGATGCCGCTGCTATCTCCGTTGGCATTGCCGCGAGGTCCTATTCTTTATCATGCTCCTCGATGCCGAACAAGTTCGCCAACTTACTCGCCTTCTAGTGTTCCTGAAATTCAAAGAAGGGTAGAGCATATCATACATACAACCAACTTATTCTTTGTTGGCCACGTGAATTCTACGTTGCATGCATGCATGCAGGATGCCGCCAACTTTGATTCTCCAACTCCATGGCATCCGCAAAGACGTAGATGGTTCCTGCCGCTCTCTTCTCGTTCTCTGCCAACGCCACATGAGCCTCTACCCCTTCTCGTTCATATGACGCTGAGATGATCCTTGGGCAGGGCACAATGATCTCCTGAGAACAACCTCTCGTAGTTCCTCGGGAGTGTACGGCAGAGGCAACGCGCAGGGCTCTTCTTCGTGCGTACACCGCTCCATTGACTCCTCCATGAACGTCCTTATGAAGCCTCCTTCTTGCTCGAGGCACGCCTCTGCTCAACGCTGTGCTTTGTCTTGTGCACGTGTCTCCATTGCATTCGAAGCTTCAAGTTCGTTTCCAGCTGGCTTGAAGGCGATGTTATCTACTCCGGCAATGGCGTCGTGGTAGATGCCGTCCTCTTGCTGCTTCATGTGGCTCGTGCCGTGACCGCCGAGCGTTTGCTGTGTCTCGTACTCCCGTCCGCACATCTTGCACGGTACTTAGAGTTTGCTGCCGTCGCTCTTCTCCTTTGCAAGCGTCACCATCGCGCCGTCGTCAGATAGGTAGCAGGTGACGTTCTTCCCCGCCTCCGGCGACGTCCGAGAAAGTAATGTGAAGGCGCTGTCAAACCTCAAGCTCCGAGACGCCGCCGGCGATGGTGACTTCGCCTTGCTGCAGAGTTTCGCCTACACAGCCCTCTCTCTCAGACTTGTCCAAACCAGTGTCGCCGATGGAATTGTTAGAGTCCTCCCATGGCGTGGAAACGTCACGCCGTTTCTGCCTCCGACTCCTCTTCGACTTCCCTTTGCACTTCCTCTGCTAGATCTCCTGCTACGACGGATCTTCTTGTCGCTATCAGCCTCGTCAACGGATCTGCTAGTTCTCCGCCATCGACGACGTCCTTGCAATTCTTGCAGGATCTCCCAGCATTGAGCTAGCACTTTGCAACTCTTCCGTCGAAGGAGATGATGAAACGATGCTTCGTGGTTCCCCATTGCATCGTCTGCACTGCCTCTTCCCGCTGCTGCCCGCTCACGTCAGGAGAACTTGCGGCAGGAGAACTCCTCAGGGCCCTTTCGCCGTGATTTACCAGGTCACGCACCATCACAGCCGGTTGGTGTCCCAACCAGGAACGTACATGCTTCTTCTACTGCTGTGTTACTATGCCATTGAAGGAAACGAACTACAGCAACACCGTGTTCGGATGGACATGCCTTAGGAGATTCTTCAACTTCCTATGTTTCTTTCTTGCACTCCTCTGTTCTTCTTCTTCACAATGTCGTGGCTGTGCGGACGTTCATGAAGTTGCCAGTGCCAGCAAACTCACTCGCCGCTGTGACCTCTTCCAGCCGCCGGGGATGGCAGCACCGGCGCCGGAACTCGAACCAGTAGCTCTGATACCAACTGTTGGCCCAGGCGCGTGAAGACAGAAGATGATGTACAAGAACAAGGGAGAGGAAACAAAAACAGAGGAGAAGAAACTTACGTGAACTCTAAATCCATATTTTATTAATCTGTAGAAGCCTATTTATAGCATTGTTTCTAACAAAGATTAACTAGAAGATAAAGTCTAAATTGATTAAAACAGAAAATCTAATCCTATTCGAACTCAACTTCAAATCAAGATTAATTTTCCAACAGATGTTCGGTCATGCCCGCGAGATTGCACATCACCCTTGTGAAACTGGATGTCAAGCCCGTGAATGTAAGGTTATGGGCCGTGAAGTTGCAGAGAGGAGAACGGTGTTTGGTCACGCTTGTGAGATTGCGCACCACACCCTTGAAACCGGATGTCATGCCCCGTGAAGTTGACTATCACTCTCTTTAATGTGTTATTGTTATCCTGGCTCGTTATGAAGTTGAGATTGGAAAATGAATGGGTAGATATAGGTAAAATGCCACACGAACTGCATCAATTTGATGTTGGTTGTTTGCTGCCTAAATGATGAAGAAGTGATTGAATTTGTATTGTAACGATTGTTTAACTTTATTAATTGATTTCTTAAAGTTATTATAATGACATAAGGTTCCTGGAGATAAACTAGAGGTGAGATATTTGTTAACCTGGAAATAGGGTTTAAAAATTGTTAATGCTTGTGATTGAACTTGCACATGAAGAGGAGGGCCTCATCGATTGCAGACTTTATTCCGATTGTAGGATTTTATCTTGTTGCAGGATTCTATTCTTATTGCAAGATTTTATTCTAACTGCGGGACTTGTTCTAATTGCATCTCAGAGAAGAGGTGATGGAGTTCCCTTGGAGACTATTAAGACTATCAATGAGCCCTTTACGGCCAAGGTAGTCTTTCTGTAGTGGAATAACCAAAATCTTTCATGTATTGATAAAGGCTCACTACTAATTGTAATGATTGGAAACTTAGGACAAGATAAATAGCAAAGAACAAAGTGGTCCTAAGTATCGACAGAGCTCGAACATATTGACTACTGTGAATATTGCATATTGATGGGATTGATGTTCTTGTCATCGACGGACTTATTTCATTGAAAGAAAGAATTGGGTAGCACATATTGAATGTTGTGAATCATATGATGCAATTGATGTCCTTGCTACTGATGACACTGAAAAAGAAAGATATCCAAAATAAAATGTGCAAAATAATACAATGCATGGTATTTCTGCCATGATTGTATTGTGGTCATTGAGAAGGCAAAAGTTATAAGTAAAGGAAAAAAATGAAAGTAAATTATTATTTATAATGATGGATTATTGAGTTAGCATACTTGTACTGTGTTCAAATATGCTTTAACCTATTGATTATTAATGTTACACATAGAGAATTATCTCCTCTGCTTTTGATCATATGAGCAATGAGGACAATGATAGGTGAAGGCACTGCTGATTCAAATTAATTTTTAATTAAGTTTTTGAACTTTTGATTAATTATGTATTTTCATTAGTGGACAATGTAATCAAATATCTTATTTGACTAGACTATTTTAATGGAGTTCTATTTTAAATCTAGTGCTTCAACATGATCTCTCTATTGTTGATCAGTCCATAGGTCAAATGTCAAGTCAAAGAAGAAGATCACAACATCTCCACAAGGGCATTCTACTATGTGGTGAGGTGATTTTTCGGGGGCGTTACACTAGGAGACCAAGCAGAGACTAACGTCAATGAAGTCGCTTCCTCATGAGAAGCAATTGAACTATGAAATTTCCAAGTCCACCTCCATTTATAATTTGATCTTCAAATACTTGCATTGCATCCTTGCCAACACCAATTTTAGAAGGTCGAACACCAAAGCTAGCATTAGGGAAGTCGGGCTATCCATATTATGGAGTATGAGATCAAAGTAAAAAAAAATCAACCTTAGGGACCTCCTATTGGAGCAAGTGCCCAGGATTATGAGCAACTACAAAGGGAATTGTAATTGCATGCCTAATCACATCCCCATCCTCTGCTTAATATCAACCTCCAAGGATTTAAGAAAGCTAAGGGAGGGATTGACATGTATACACTAATCATATGCAAACCATGCACTGACATGATGGGAACATTGTTTGGGAATAAAAAAAATAGTATGATTAATCTCCTCAACCCCAAGAAGATTGGTGTAATGAAGAGGAAAAACTAGACAAACTTGTAGATAAAAGTCGATCTCAAAAAAACATATGACATGATACGTTTGAGTTTTATTTAAGACACTTTAAATGTAATTGGAATCACGTATACAATCATATCAATGATCATGGATTGTGTGATAACAACTGCAAAGAAGATTGTTACATTCCAAAATCCCACTATTGACACGTGTCATGAGAGGTGACTTGGGCTGCATCACATAGGTGACAATATATGATTCATACATAAATGGTTACAACATGGTCCAAATAAATATATAACACTAAAACATCATAACATAGTAACAGAATCATGAATAAATATAAAAGTCTTATCATAATTCATAAAAGGTGTTTTATCACTCGATTCACATAACAAGTCTTGGCCCCTATGGGACATAATAGTCATAAGCTCATAAGTACATAACATAAGTTTAGATCAGGTGATTGATCAACAATAATAACATAATATAGAGACACTCAAGACTCGATGACTCAATAGATTGTTCCACGTGCAAAAAATTGATCATGAGCACGAATTCATTCCACCTGCACGAACCTGGATGCAAGGATGCAGATCTCCTGTTAGTCATATATAAAGATGATCATATCCTATATAACACACAATTTGTAACAAACATCTCATCGATATATGATTCAATAATAAGCAACATATAACATCATTCCATTAACATATGATAGAATAATGTAATAATATTAAATATAATATAAACATTCGTCATAATATGACATGAACATGTACATGCAATGAAATATTTCAATATGTCCTATTTACATCATTTGCATTTTTCATTCTTTGCTTAGAAGAGTGATCTCATCTTTGGAACTGAATGCCTATTAAGGGTATTAAGAGATGGTTGTTTCACTGATTCATTCGGTGTACCACTTTGGCCCTTAATCACTAGGTTGAGGGTATCAAGAGGTGGCAGCCCATTAATTTCTTAATGTCGCACCTTTGCACTCAACCTTGACATGGGGTGTGGGTACCAAGAGGTGCAGCTCCGTCGAAATGTCCAATGTCGCACTTTAGTCTACGCCTATCTTTAACAATAAATAGTTCTTCTTACCCTTCTTAGGGTTATAAGTCCATCTTTAATTTGGCATTGGTCCCATTTCAGGCTTCTATCCATATAAATGACATGAACAGAACTCGCATAGCATATACATAAAGCAAGCATCATAAATTGGATGTATCACTAACATCAAGAACATAATTGATTCATAATTCCAAAACATAACATATGAGAAATATAACATAATTTATTATACAATATAAACATAAACATACCATACGACATTAAATTATCATCGTGGCATCACCTTCAAACGCCATGCGAATAAGCCTCAACGGGCCACTATGGTCCATAGTGGCTCACTAGTGTTGAATCTAGGATCCCGAGTGTGTTTTGATGATCAAAAATTTGTAAGTGAACTTAGTCTGTACTGATGAACTTGTTGAGCTGAATTCTATAAGAGGTTGATTCAATTTCAGGAGATGTTAGATCGACCGAAGTTAAAAGAATGGACGACCTATGCACAAGGAAGACATCTCAGAAGAAGCATGTGTGTGCAGCGGCCGTCCTAAGAACATAAGAGTGGTCGACAGATGTTGAAGGAAGAATACA
>LTAE01009877.1:0-17772 GCA_001647135.1 Pontederia paniculata
GGCTTGACTTGCACATAGTTGTGTCTAGGTCTTATAGACCTTTTAAGTCATTAGGGTTATATCTAATGAACTTGTTATTTTATTTTATGTCTCGAGTCGAATGAGCCTAAGACTCATGTTATGGGCCTTATGTTTGGCCATGGATTTATGCCCACATGTGGCAAGATGATTATGGATTTCTATATGTTTCCGCTGCCTTGAGTTATATTATCATGACATTATGTTTAAGTCTTCCGCTGCAATGTCGTTTAATGGTTATCAAGTCTTTAATTCATCTTATAAGCCCATGTAGCGCCGTCAAAAAGCCTTCGCGGGCCCAGCCCAAAGGAGTGCGTTTTGGGGGCGTTACACCTTCGCCCACCACCACTTCCCACCTAAAGAAGAAAACTACATGCATGAACATGAACTCACAGTATTCAAGTCCAGCTTATCGTTTGGTCGATTACTAAGCAAGTGCCAACCATATATACATGTACCTATACCACTTGTCCTCACGCCTCTTCTACAAACCTCTCCGCATTTTTGTTCATCACTTATCCCCCAAAGTTTTCTTTTCCTTTAATAATTAATTAAGAATTATTTTCCTTGACATCCCTCATATCTTTTTTATGACTAACTTTAAATATAAAATTTATAATTTTTGAACACTCAATCAAGTCCTTCGATCAAGTCCATATATATATTATAATTATTTTTTTAGTAATTATAAAATATATTTAGCTCTTGATTTTTAATATAATGAAAAATAAAAAAACAACGAAATAAGGTTAAACAATATCTTCTTGTAATATTTCTGATATATTGTGCAATTTAAATAAAATTTCTTACATTACAGAAGTAACAAAGGTAAAAATAATTAACTAAATTTTGGATGGAAGTTGGCGGAAGGACTTGAGTGATAAATTGATATAAGTTGATTTAAGGACTTTAAAAGTAAACAATTTAGAATTAGACGAGAAAAAAAACTTATTTGTTAGATGGTTGTCATAGGAAATAACTCAATAATTAATGATATAGCAATGCTAGAGTGGCGCATAATTTAAGTAACATTATTAAGAATATGCATATAGAGAGAGTTACTAATGCAGCTCATATACGGATCACATATATGTTAAGTGGGAGTATAATATATCCAAATTCATAGAGCAGAGGCTATAAATTATTTTAATTGATTACAATTTCCATGAGTTTATAAAAAGGAATCAAGAGAAAAATAACTAAACAAAAGTTTTTAATTTTAGAAGCATGTATGTATCTATTTATGTATATCGCAACACACAACAACTCTCTTTTATCTAGCTCTCATGCAAAGCAAAGTCGCCTAAAACCTCAACTTTTTTGTAACCATAGTTGAACTTTCTTGATCAAAGGAAGACCATCATCTCTATATGAATATGATCAACACTTCATTCATTCAAACAAAGGGGATAAACATTATTATTGTGATCAATCACCACACTACCTCTATCAATATCATACATATGATGTTACATATTGTGAGAATGCATGGTAAACAAAGATCTAGTATGCCTACGTTCAGTTTGCATCCGATACAACCACAATCTAACTTGCATGATATCAAAGAACTAAAGCTACCATTAGGAAAGGGGGAAATGTCACTTAATGAATACGAATGATGTCGACCCACCATTACACATGGGAGTCTTGCTCTAAAAGTAAGCAAGCAAAGATTGATATGTCTCATCGGCATGATTTTTCTTTGCTTTATGAGACTTGAAAAAATCCTTAAACTAATTCATCTATTTCAATTTAAGTTTCTTTTCTAATTAACCCCATCTGCTAGAGCCGAGATTGACTTTGCTTTCAGGGAAGACTTTATTCTTTTAGTTGCGCGTGGGTGATATCTTCATATAGTCACTCTCCTATCATTAACTCCACCCTTGAATAAATGAAGAGTCTTGGCCTTCAAAAACTCCTACCCCCAACCCATCGTGTTTCAAATATTTCCTTAATTATCAAATGAGATCTTATTATCTAAGGGAAGATGTCATAATATATATGAAATATATATAGGTTTGACTTACCCTTGAACCTCACATTAGTCTTGACCTTCAGGATGTAACTTGAAGCCATGTATCCTTGTTTGGTTTTCCTCTCATTTGACCTTCAATTCTAGGCATCGGCTAAAATGGGACCTTTCAAAGGTAGTATCCGTCCATTTATTGACTTATTGGAGATGGGCGATATCTTCATATAGTCACTCTCCTCTCATTAAATCCACCCCTTGAATAAATGAAGGATTTTGGCCTTCAAAAACTCCTACCCCGCCCCACTGTGTTTTAAAGATTTCCTTAGCAAAGATGATCTTATTATCTAAAGAAAGATGTCGTAATATATATATGAAATATATATAGGTTTGACTCACCCTTGAACCTCACATTCTTCTTGACCTTCAGGATATAAACTTAAGTTATCTATCCTTCTTTGGTTTTCCTCTCGTTTGAGCTTTCAATTCTAGGGCATTGGCTAAAATAGGACTTTGCGAAGGCAGTATTCGTATATTTATAGACTTACCAAAATGACGCGAAAAAGATTATTTTTGTTTACAAAAATAAGAAAAGAAGTTTGATTGAGCTTATTAGTTAGAGCAAACTAGTGAAGTGCTTTCGGGCAATCTGAATTGATCAGTCAAGTTAGGATGAAAGGAAATGCTTTCACAATCTAGTGATCCTAACAAAACTAGGTTCAACATCAAAATAAAATACATATGCGAGACAAGGGGCCTCATTCCACGAAAAACAAGAAAGGTTCATTACTAAGCCGATCAAAATAAAGTGAAGGTGAATCAAACTTTTCAAAGAAAAAGGCCACAATCGGAGACTCTTTCACAAGCCAATGGTCCTAAGGGAGAACATTGAAAGCTCACTAGCTGCCAAGTTCATTGACTTGAAAGCAAGAAGGGTATGTTGAAAAGGTTCCAACTTCATTAGAATTGACAATTACTTGTATTATGAATGAGAAGGAGCATAACTCTTAACACAAAGAGGAATATAATTTTGCTTGGAAATATGACTAGTGAGGCCCCTTCTTCAACTCAACTTCAAACCAGTCAAGATCATGCTTCTTCTCATGGACCGATATATAAGGAAGTCGATGTTAGATGGCCATCATATTGAGGAGGAGTTAGTCAAGTAGTATGAAAGAAAGGGTTTTTACATCTATCATACATTAGCAATAATTATTCCAAATGGAAATAGAAATCATATTCTTCTCAGTAAGATCCATAAGAGTAAATTATCATTCAAATTCAGACTTTTAGAAAGGACATTGTCGACTAAAGAGATGGTGTTGTCAAAAATATTTTTTATCCATTGTAGATTTATGAATTCCTTGGATGGTGCGTTGTTCACACCTATATGTTGATATACGGTACATGTCCTTGGATAAGGATATTTTGATGAAAAGAGATAGTTGGCCAGAAGATATCTGATAAAAAAAACTTGCTAACTTGAGTGGGAGGACTCTACATCGACCACTACTTATATAATGAAGTTTCCAATGTTAGTAGTTTTTGACTTTTCAATTGAAGTAAAGATCTTAGCTTTAGGGGGCCCCGAGAACACCACATTTTAGCCTATAAGAGTTGTAAATTCGTGATATATGTAAATGTAAAGAAGGGTGAACACTTTGCATGCTTACATCAAAATTGAACCTATTGTATAGACAACGTCAGGAGAGAGAAATTAACGACTATTTTCCATTGTTTTCTCCTTATGAGCCTAGTGAAAACAAAAATCATGATGCAAATTGATTGAAACCCATTTCTTTATGGGTACCATGAATATTCCCTTTTATTGGTCATAAATCCACATATTAAGATAAAGGAAGAGGAAAAACTAATGATTTCACACCGTACTTCTTTTTATATGAAAATATCAAATTGGTTTAGTTCATCATATTTTATTATTTTTCTACAATTTTGATTATTGTTCAATTACTTTAGTAAAATTTAGTTAGTTTTCTTTCATTATTATACCTATATTTTGTATCCTTTTATCTTACAAGGAGTTACCAAAATTTGGACAATTGTAATATTAATTAGATATAGACTTGGGTATCGTATTTAAAGAAAAAAAGCAAAAATATCACATCATGATGATGATGATGATGATGATGATGATGATGATGATAAAAACAATTATTAAAATGGCAACAAAAAAAAAGGATTTGTTTTGAGCTAGGCAAAGACATAACGTAAAGAATGTCATAAATTGAGGATGAGATGAATCCTCGATTTATTAGCATAAATAATATGATAAATCAAGGGGAGTTGAATCTTTGATTTATGACATTATATATGTTACTTACTAGCCATGTTCTTACAGAATCATGATTTTTTCCTTTGTTCATATCTTCTTTATATGAGTTTATTATTATGAAAGTTATTATGTATTTCACTTCCAACTTAGAGAAGAAATGAGAGGGTCAAATACAATATGTCTTCATTTACCTAGGACATTAGGACTAACTCATGTTCAAACAAGAGGATTGATCCATTTATAAGCATCACTCACAAATAGTGAAAGATATTGATATGATTCTCTTATAAATAAACATTTGATGATCAACATTAATTTCTTACTATATGCGACACAAAAGTATATTGTAGATTTTGTTTAGGAGACTTGCAAAAGTAAGAAGATGAAGGCATTTGTACATACACAACACACCAAAGATGAGAGATGTCTATTGATAACTAAATAAATCATTTGTATATTCCCCTATAAGAACCCTGCATTAGTGATTAATTGTCTCCTTAAAAAATATATTTTGTTTGCACAATTTCTTTATCTTGCTAGGGGTTATTAGGCAACTTTATTGTAATTATGTCATTTTAAAGAATTTTGTGATTAAATATATTTCACCATTTTTCAAGATAGAATAATAGAGTTTCAAATTCTATCACATTCTCGCTTAGAATATCCACCTGCAATGGAAATGAATTTTGATACGGGAATAGTGGAAGGGATATGTGAGATAGGAAACACATAAAAATCATTTTGTTATGAACACCCTCAATAAAGTCCATGTTTCATAATGTGTTTAGCCCAAGGGATAGTTTTTTGTCATCATACTTTTTTATCTTTCAAATTAAATCGTAGTTCAATTTTCTGTTTATGCATTATTTATCGCATTGAAATTTTGCTGTAAGCAATACGAGAGTTTTTCCTTTGAACTTTTGAAGACAATCTATTTTGGAATGTTGCTTGAAAGAGCACACTCATATGTCTTATATTTTAGAAGTTTTCACTCTCAGAGAAAAATGATTGGTGAACTAGTCGCCCTGAGTTGTAAAAAAAATAGCAATGATTTTAGACACATTATCTAATTTTGACTAACTATTTTTTTAGTAAAATTCAAGATAGAATGTTCATAATTGAGATTCAAAAGGATAATTAAGGAGAACTTTTTGTTTAGAGAGTATATGATAATAATTTTATATTTGTAAAGAATGAAGGTCTAGTTGTGAAACTTATCTAGGGTTTCATATACAAAATTGGTTGAAACCCAATGGTCAGTTATTGTCATCACCATAGGAGTTGTAATGCCCCGAGTAGTTTTGAGAAGAAAAGGGATGACACAGATTGTGTCCAACTGAGACATAGCTCGTATCCCACTTATAGGATAAAATTCTTAAGTTTATTTTACTAGGAAATCAAATTTGGCTGTTTTAATTTTATCTAAAGCCTAAGACTCCTCTATATAAAACCCGAGGGTATGAAATAAATCCACTGAGATTTCATAAATTCTCCCAACTGGCAGAGGACCTCTCACTCTTTATCTTCCCTCTTCTTTATCCCTTCTCCCCTCTTCTTCTCCCTAGGCCATAAGGTAAGACAAATAATATTTATCTTCTTTGTTATCTTTTCCTCTTGGCTCTCATATGGGACGCATGTAGGAGAAGCAACAAAGAGAAGATAAATTTTATCTCTCTACTTTTGAAGTTTTATTCCTCATTTTCTATGAAAAGTGATGCATGCAAATTATAACATATTTTTAAACGTGCATTAGGCATGATTAGAGTCATTTTGGCATAGCATGCATTTATTTTGGTTCTTGTTTGTTTATATTTCTTCAAATCCAAAATCTACTGATTCCTTTAATTATTTTCTTCCAAATATTCATTAACAAATTGCTTAACTAATTTACTTTTACTGATATTTGTTTGGTATTCACGGATATAGCTGTTGTTTAAATACTTTGGTATTGTTTGGTATTGTTAAACTGTTAAATTTAATTTTTTAGTCGAAATTGTTTTTTTTCTTGGACGAAATTATTTAAATATTATTATTTTTCGTTAAAATTATTTTCCAACAGAAATTAATTTTTATTTTCTGCGGACGAAAATTAATTTTATATCTCTTGTTAAAATTATTTCGGACAAATAATAAGTTTATAATTTTTGTTAATTAATGTCCGACGAAAATTAATATTTTTGTTAAAGTTATTTTCAGATGAAAATTAATTTTCACTTTCTGTTAAAATTATTTTTGGACGAAAATTAACTTTATAATTTTTTAAAAAATAATTTATGACGAAAATTAATTATTTTTTTGTTAAAGTTATTTTTGGACAAAAGTTAATTTTTATTTTATGTTAAAGTTATTTTGTTGAGAAAATTAACTTTATTTTTTTTGTTAAAATTGATTTATGATGAGAATCAATTACTTTTCTGTTAAAGTTATATTTTGGACGAAAATTAATTTTCACTTTCTGTTAAATTTATTTTTGGACGAAAATTAATTTTATATTTTTTGTTAAAATTATTTTTTGTCGAAAATTAATTTTGTTAAAGTTGTTTTCAGATGAAAATTAATTTATTATCTTCTATTAAAACTTAATTTTAGCATACTTTTCTATTAAATTTTTGGAGTCAAATTTCTAGTACATATAATTTTTTGGTTAATTTTTCTTTGTATTTCTTTTTTAAGGGTTGTTTTTGTGCCGCTCTCTTGACAGGAGACATGATTCGAAGTAAAAAAAATGGTATTCAAGCAACACAATGATCGAGTCGAAGAGACAAAGCGAATCAGGTTTCCTGTCTTAAAGTTTAATTTATTTCTTTAGAAAAAATATCAAAATTCATGGTCGCGAAACTAGTCAAATTGGGTCATTTTGGCGACGCTAACTACGACACTTGGAGCCATAGAATTCAGTACAACTTAGTTCACGATGGTCTTCAAAATTACATTGATGCGGCCCACCAGTGCTTGCAGAAAGAGTCTCTAAAGAGTAGAAGGCAACTCATGTGGCAGTCATGGAGCAATGAAAGGCTGGTGATGAGAAGGTCAGGATCTTCATTTTGATGTTTATGAAGGACAACTTGATTAGGGTCTTTGAGACCTATAGCCGTGCTTATGAGCTTTGAATAGCTCTCGAAGATAAATATGCATCCAAAAGGGACATGAATGTTCAATTGTTGTTGCATAGGTACACCACATGTAAAATGAGATCGGACAAAAATGTGTCTAACCATGTGAACATATAATTGTAATGGCTAAGGACTTAAAACCTGAAGGGTGTGCACTGCCAGAACTGCTGCAAATTATCTCGATGCTCAACAGTCTCCCGCCTATCTTTGACATGACAATCACAATTGTGCATGTCAATGAGTCAATTAAGAAGGTTGTTGAATTGCCCTCCATCTCAATCATCGAGTAAGTCATGACCAAAGGAAAGAATAAGATTGATATCTTCGAAGTAGAGAAGGCTGCTGAAGGGGTCGAGGAAGAAGCCCATTCTATGCACCATCAGCGCAAGTAATTCAGGTCAGCCTTCAGTCTAGAGAAGAAGTAGTTCAAACCCAAGGCAGGGCATAAAGTGCCAAAAGGAGCTTATTTTGCTTATAGGAAGTTTGGTCATTATCAGGAACATTGTCCCAACAAGTCAAGAGAAGACGGTAACAATGGCCCGCCTAGTGGACAAGAAGGCGGAAGACCGAATAAGAGAGCAGGCACCAACAAGTTCTCATTTGCCATGGTGGTGGAGTGTGACACAACAATGACGGACTTTGAAGGCTGGTGGATCGTCTCTGGAGCGACTTGCCACATTGCCAAGAACAAGAAGTGTCTTATTGACTTCAAGGAGATTGAGAAAGAGGGGTAGAGGATCTACATGGGCAACCTCGATGTGGAGGGGACTGCTGAGTATAAGTTAGACATAGGAGATAGCTTCATGATACTCAAAAATGTGTTATGCGTCAATAATAAGGCATAATTTGATTTTTGTCCATGTTCTTATGCAAAAAGACTTTGAAGTCAGGATCTATAGCGGTTGGGTCACTATAGACAAGAACAATATGGTGTATGCGATCATAAAGTATGTAACCGGTCATGACTTGTTATGCTTGAATGTTGTTAAGTCCCCTGTTCTTTTGCAAAAAGACTTTGAAGCCATGTTCTATAGTGGTTGGGTCACTATAGGCAAGAACAATATGGTGTATGCGATCGTAAAGTATGTAACTGGTCATGACTTGTTCTGCCTGAACGTTGTTAAGTCTGATGAAATAAAAGACTCTTCTTAGTATTATCTGTGTTATATGTCTGACTATGATCTTTGGCATGAGAGGTTATTATATCCAGGAAACTAAAAAACGGAACAAATAAAGAAAATGAATTTGGTGTCCAACATCTTTGGTGCAAGGATAATATCATGTGAGCATTGCTTGACCGGTAAAATAACAAGGAGTTCGTTTAGTGTGGGGATAAGGTCAATTGAGTTGTTGGAACTAATTCATTCAAATATTTGCGCACCATTGAGTGTTCCTACTTATAAGAGAAAATAGTACTTTATTACATTTATTGACAACTACGTTAGATTTTGCTATGTATATCTCTTAGAGAGAAAGTCAGAAGCTTTCGAGACTTTCAAAAAGTACATGGCACAAATTGAGAAAATGTTGGGAAGACCTATCAGGTGTCTGAGAATATACAGAGGAGGAGAATATACCTCCTAGGAATTTGACAGTTACTGCATTTCAGAGGGCATACATAGGCAGATTACGAAGTCATATACGCCACAATCGAATGGTGTGGCAGAGAGAAAGAATAGGATTCTGATGAATATAATGAGATGTATGTTGTCCCACTTGGGTATGCCGGCGCTTTTGGGGTGAGACTTTGATGATTGTGAGTTACATGCAAAATAAGATTCTCACTAAGTCCGTAGAATAAATGTCATATGAGTTGTGGAATTAAAAGAATTCCACGATGGGCCATCTCCAAAAGTGAGGTTGTAAAGCGCACGTGTTGATCCCTAGTCAGCTTAGGGACAAGCTGGAATCGAGAACAGAAACATGTGAGTTTATTGGATATAGTGAACAGTCCAAAGAGTACATACTTTTTCATTAGAAAATGTCTCATAAAGAGTCGTGATGCTACCTTTCTTGAAAATGAAAATGAGTGGGTCATGGAGGATGATGACCCCTTCACGATTCTTAAAGATGATGGTGACAACTCAGGTGATCCACTATACTATCCAGCAGTGTGAGTTGATGTGCCACATATTGAGATACTCTTGGATATAGTGGAACCTAGTATCTCCACAAATATAACTGACACCAAGCGCACATGGTAAACACCCGCACATTTGGATGATTATGTTCTGTACGAGTGCGAGACGTCATGTTGCTTCATTGACATGATGATAGAGGATATTACAAATCCTATCACCTACAAAGAAGCGATGACTTCTAGTGAATCAGAGTCATGGACGGGTGCCATAAAAGCTGAATTGGACTCGATTCACAACAACAAAGTGTGGACATTATGTGATTTGCCAAAAGGGAGGCTATCTATTGGGTGCAAATGGATATTCGAGAGAAAGTACCATACAAACGGTTCTCTTGATAGACAAAAGCAAGATTGGTGGCCAAAGACTATACTTAAAAAGTTAGAATTGAGTTTCAAGAGACTTTTCTCCAGTGACTAAGTTTGCCTTAATTAGAACGATCTTAGTCATAGTAGCATATATGAATTTAGAATTATTCCAAATGGATGTCAATTCAACATTCTTGAATGGAAACATGTCTGAAGATGTCTATATGCGACAACTTGAAGGGTTTCAAGTGAAATGTCAAGAGAATAAAGTGTATAAACTCCAAAAATCATTATATGGCTGAAGCAATCGTCTAGACAAAGATATTTGAAATTCCATAAGACGACAGTCCAATTTGGTTTCAGGACGAATAAATTGGATTATTGTGTCTACATCAAGAAGAGTGGGACAACTTTGTGATATTGTCATTTTATGTAGATGACATACTGCTTGTTTGTAATGTTGTAAAGATGCTCAATGAAATCAAGGATAAAGTGAGCAAGCGTAATGACAAAAATGAGTGAGACCTCTTATGTATTGGAATTTCTAATCAGTTGTGACAGAAACTTAAGGAGCTTGAGTTTAAGTCAGAAACAATACATTAATTAATAAGGTACTGAAGAGGTTCGGAAGACAGAATAGCAGTCATACACTAACACCGTTTATGATTAGGAAGAGGCTAAGTAAGAGTCAGTGTCCCAAATCAAGGCAAGATTCTTTGGATGAACCTTATGCAGAAGCGGTAAGCAAGCTAATGTATGTGATGCTCTGTATGAGGCCCAATTTGTCTTATGCAGTAAACTTGATTAGCATATTTCAAAGTAATCCCGAGAAGACTCATTGGTGATCATTAAGAGGATACTACGATATCTGAAGGGTACAATACAACAGAGATTGACATATCAGACTGATACACTCGAGGTAATAGGATATTCAGATGCAAACTTTGACGGTGATATAGATGACAACAAGTCTAAATCAGGTCACTTGTTCCTTTTGGGTGGTGCAATAGTTTCTTAGGAAGGAAGAAACATGGATGTATGGCAAGACACACAAGAGGCTGATTATATTATTTGTAGTACAACAACCACCCATGGTATATGGCTCAAGCATTTTCTTTTAGAACTATGGCTCAATCTGGTGAGAGGATCATTATCGATGTATTGTGATAATCAAGCTGTAATAAACTAGATACACAATGGAGTCAATAGTTCATAAGAAAATCACATTGAGATTGAGTATCACTATATTCAGAATATAGTTGATAAGAAGGAAGTGACAGTGACCTACATGTCGACGAATGACATGTTAACAATTCTCTCATTAAAGAAATTATGGCTGATACTTTCATCAAGCATGTAGGCTTGATGGAATTCAGAAGTGATGATACACTTCTAAATATAATCTCTAGTTAGACTACTCACGGATAGTGGAAGTGCTGACACAGTGACCATGTTGGGCAAGTGAAAGATTGTTGTAGTGACCAACTATGGTCACGCACCTGTTGGTGGATCGCGCGACATAGGATCGTAGGAGTTGCTCAACGTCCAAAGGAGGTGATCCCATATATCACACTCCCAACGGCCTAACGACTGCGCCGAGGGCGTTGGCAACAAACACGGACGTAGGAGCAGTTAACACGCGCAATTCGTTAGATGATACGACCATTTGTTGGGGGGCGCAATGTAATGAGCGATGCAACCTATATATAAGTACCGGATGCATGCAAATGGCCCCCAATCGCATAGGCGAATTTTCCAAGACACACCCATGTGGACATGAAACAACAATAACCCCCCTTGTTGCTATGTCCAATGTATTGGTACTTGGAGATCTAGACTTGAACTAATGGAGGATGCGGGTAACCCTACACTAATAAATAATACACTAGCCCCCGTTCTTGTTGGAGACAAACAAATCAGATCTTAAATTTAAATTTACAATGGGTGGCCATAATGCCACTCCAAATTTCTTATTGCCACTCCAATTAAGACAATTTTACCCTTTGTCTATATTAAAATGCACACAGAAGATTAAGTTTAATCTTTGAACCTCACATCTATTCATCATTCTCCTTGTTAGATTTTACCTGACACTTCACCCAGTTTGAAATATTACAAAAAAAAAAACATGATAAATAAAATTTGATAAATCTTTATCTAGCACATTAGCTTCAGAAAATTATATGTATGTTCAACTCAGATTTTTCAGATAATTTGACCAAGTTCATATAAATATTATGAAGGGATTGCATTTAAACATATTTTGTTTTTTACAAAAAAAATGTAACTTATGTGAAGTTATTTTTTTTATCAAAAATGAAGTTTGTTTCATTGGATGCTTTCATTTTGTTATCAGAAATTTATTTATATTGACGTTATGGTTTGAATTTCATTTAGATTACATTTGATGTTCCATTCTCAAGGTCCTTTAAGTAATTATTGGTTTTCTTGCCTTCTTATTATTGAAATAAAGTAACGATTAGAGGAAATGAGATAAAGTATAAGCATAAATTGTCAAAAGTTAAAGAAATAATAAGTTCTGATTCACCCTTCATTAGATTAAGGTTATCTGGGTGAATTTCGGAAAAAAAAGAACAAGCTTACCTTTTTATATGCTTCATTTTTAATGAAGGGTGAAATTGTCATAATATAGTGGCAATAAGAGATTTGGAGTGGCATTAAGGCCACCCATTTATAATATATAGTCAAAATTAAATTCTCATCCTAAACTTAGAAATAGCTTATTTTCGTTTAGGAGATCTAGAATGAATGGAACATGAGGATAATCCTAAACTTAAAAATAGTTACATGGCGTTCCCCATTTAATTTGTTGTGGAGAGAATTCAAATCTTAAACTTGGTCCCTCCCCTCAAACTGTAATAGGTAGTTGTGATCTTCTGTTGTAAGTAGGACATGAAATTTGTAGCAGATTGCTACATCTGCTTTGTTGTTTCCACTTTAGAATATTGTATTATTAACTACGAGAACTTAACCTTCAGAAAACCAATGAAATTAAGAAGAAAGTAAAAAGATCGTACTAATAATGATTGCTTTGAATGATGAATTATTTAAGAACACTTGCATGTCCAACATGTATATCAAACTAAATTGCTTGTTAGATTTCTTCGGAAATCAATATTTTTAGTTTATGAATGATTTAATTGATCTGTAAATAGTTGAATTTTATATCATGATAATCTCACTAAAGAATTCAATTCGAAAAAAAAATGTATATTTGTAATTTTTGAATGATTTAACTGATAATTTATCATCAATCTCTGGACTCGCGTATTAAAGTATTTCAAGTTCAATTTTTCATAATTAGAATTTATTTATGTATTTATTTTCTTATTTTATTCTTATGCTACCTCCTAACTGAATGTGATAAAAAATATTAATTTATAAGCGTGATTAACATATAGTAATGGAGAGAGAGAGAGAGTTGGGGCCAATCGGTGGGCCCATATTTACTTCGGGGGCCTCAGCCTCCAACTTTTTAGTGTACAAATATATATTAGTGTTTACTATTAATAAATAATATAAATATTAAAAAATAACATAATTATCTAATTACTCAAGTAAATAAATAATTTTAATTAATATCTTAAATTTTTGAATTTAATTTTTATTAATATTTTTTATTACTATTATATTTTATATATTTCGTTCTCTTCTAAATTTTAATAATTTACTTTTATATATTTTAGTCTTTACTAATTTTATTTTTTAATTTTGAGTTCGTCCCTTAAGTCAGTGCATTACATCAGAAACAGTCACGCATAATTAGCTAAAATGAGTGCACACATTAAATAAATCTATCTCTTTGTCAAACGTACAATCAAATTGTTATTTGCCCCTAATGTTGCTACATCAACATGTTACCGGTGATCGATACACTATGAGGTTTTATTTATTTTTGGGGTCATCTTCACTCCATGCTATATACATATACAAGAGGGTGCATTAGCATCCTTGAACTCTATTAAATATTTTCTTAGTAGTTGTGTTGCATGTTCGATTGCTTGTGCAGATGGATAGAGGAGGTGGTGGATTTGATTTCTTAGCTATTTATTTATTTTTTTCTAATTTTTCATATACTTAATTTATATTTTTTTATTTTCACTTTCTAATTATTTATTCTTTACTCTTATCCAAATATTATCTAATATACTCTTCCATAAAATAAAATTCTTATATTATATTAATATTTATTCATTCATTAACAATATTATATATATTTATATACATATTAAAATATAATTTCTTTTTATTAGTCTATAATTGTATCATAATAATCTACTTATTTATTTAATTCCTCGGCTTTTCATTTTTTTTCCATTTTTTTCCTATACTTAGTTTACATTTCCCATAAAATAAATTTTACTTATATTATATTAATATTTATTCATTCATTAACAATATCATATGTATATATATATATATACATTATATTAAAATATAGATTTCTCCTTATTAGTTTATAATTGTATTATAATAATCTACTTATTTATTCTATTACATATATACTTTATTTTCTTATTATTTATTCTTTACCTTTACTCATATATTAGCTTATATTATTTCATAAAATATCATTTATTTAAATTATATTAACATTTATTTATTCACTAAAAGTATAATACATTACAAATTTTTATTTATTAGTCTATGACTTTGTCAAATCAATCATCATATTATTTACATTTCCCACTTTCACTTTCTTATTATTTATTCTTTACTCTTATCCAAATATTATCTGATATACTTTTCCATAAAATAAAATTTACTTATATTATATTAATATTTATTCATTCATTAATAATATTATATATATATATATATATATATATATATATTTCTCTTTATTAGTCTATAATTATATCTTAATAATATACTTATTTATTCAATTCCTCATTTCATTTTTCCCATTTTTTCCTATACTTAGTTTACATTTCCCATAAAATAAATTTTACGGAAATTATATTAATATTTATTCATTCATAAACAATATTATATATATATATATTATATTATATTAAAATATACATTTCTCCTTATTAGTCTATAATTGTATCATAATAATCTACTTATTTATTCTATTAGATATATACTTTTATTTTCTTATTATTTATTCACTAAATGTATAATACATTACAAATTTTTATTTATTAGTCCATGACTATGTCGTATAAATCATCATACTATTTTATCATATGCATAGAAGAATATTGTAAAATTTTGTTATTTCAATATTCATATATTTTATTCAATTATATATTAGTGTTAATATTATTTTCATATTTTTAAATTTTCTCACTTTTTTCTCTTTCTATTTTCTAATGTTTAAAATAAAAAAAATAAATTTATATAAATCTCTTGATTTGCATTAAATCGTGCAAATAAAATATTAAAAAGTATACTTATAAATATTAATTAATATCTAAAATAAATATTTAATTATATAAATAATTATATGAGTAATTATGTACTTTTTAAATAAAATATTTGGTTGCGTCACTGAAATACACACTGTCTATAATAGCAAATGTTTACGATGTTTAAAAATTTGGGGAAAAAAAGGAGAATACAACTTCCACTACTTTATTTTTCCTCGAACGTAAAACACAGCTTCGTGGGCTGGCTGAAGGGAACACGTGGTTCATCGCCTAAAGGTGGCTGTCAACGGTCACCAGCTCGACCAATCGCGTTCTTCTGGGCCGTTTCATAATTAGAACCGAGTGTGATGGCTTTCTCCATCGTAGTGACTGCTCTGCTCGTGGAAACAAATATTTTTTTTAGGATGCCATTAGAGCTCACTCAGTAGAAAGGAGACTAGGTGGTAGAAAACGCCCAAGAGAAGGAAACATGTTTTCGAGTTGTCTCATCTTCATGTCTTCCTCATTTTAAATTTTATTTTCATTATTTTTGTAACGTCCTCAAAACGCACACTCTTGAACTCGGCCCGTAAGAGCTTTTCGATGATGCTACTTGAGCTTTGAACATATACTATAAGACATAATAACAATTAAACGACATTGCAGCGGAAGACATAAATATAATATCATGAATATAATAACTCAAGGCAGCGAAAACATATATAAAATAATCGTCTTGCCATATATGGACATAAATTCATGTCCAAACATAAAATCTGGAAACCTCCCGATTAGAGTATGTAAAGGTCGACATCTATCATGCAACATATATACATACATACATATATATATATATAACATAACATCATCATGATCATAAGTATAAACTTAGAACATAAATTATTTAAAGTAACATAAGCATAGCATTGAACATTGCATAGATGAAGCATAAATGATACTAAGTATTTTATGTTCATGATCATCATCTTTGTACATTTACATCTTTACATATTAGCCATATGATCTATTTTGAGTTCTCTTTGACTCACATCTTCTTCATTTAAACATCTTGATCATAAGACAAATTCTTATCTTTACATGATGAGTCTCGGGTAACATTGGTCTTAATTGTGGCTAGCTAGGCCAACCATTCTTTGGGGTCCATGTTTGGGGAAGCCCACACACTATTATTAGTGTGTGGCGTCGCCTCCCGGGAAGCGCCTTCGGCTACTTCCCCCGTACTCCAATGCGCCTCGACTAATTCATCATGTCATCTTCTTTTCAATACAATAAGCATAGCAATCAATCTTGTGAGTTTAACCTAATTACGACTTTGCATGCATCTCGATGTCTAAGTATATCACAAATATCAAACATGGTTTGTTAACTTTCAATAGCATAAAACATAGTAAACAAATGATTTCATCATGCATTAAGATGATAACATCATAGAAGGCATCTATAAAACAACTTAAAAAAATTTCTTGAGTCATCACGGCCCGTGATGAGTCCAACACGGCCGTGATACTGTGTGTCACGGTCCGTTACGACCCGTAACGGCCTATGACTATTTCCCTCACGGCCGTGGCCAACGCATGAAATGTTCATGGTTCGATACGGCCGTAACGAATTTTTACGGCCGGATTGAAATCCGCCCGGGATGGAAGATACGACCCGTATTGATCGTTACGACCAACATGTCACGGTACGATCGGACCGAAATCCTTCCAGGATGAAAGTTACGACCCGTATGATCGTTACGACTATCGTGTCACGGCCCCGTGATATTCCATCACGGCCGTGATCGAAATAGTGTTTCGTGACCAGTCACGACCCTGCTCTCACGGCCCGTGATGACATATCACGACCCGTGATGAATCTGTCACGACCCGTGATGAGTCTGTCACGACCCGTGATATCACATTACGACCCGTGATGATTGCCCTGGGACACGTTCTCACTCGATTTAACTCTCAAATTCAACCCTTTCATACCTATGAACGTATCATTCTCAAGGGAATTCATATGTGAGGGAATTCCTACATTCTAGGGTTCTTAACATCTCAATTTAGACACTAAAACATTAAATTGAATGTAATTGGGTCCAACCTAGGGTTACACATATCCTCCTAAGTTCATATACACACCTTAGGGTTTATAGTTCTTCAATTTTACATCATTTGGGGCTTGACACATAGAAGCAACATATCATTGCAGAAATTACATAATAAAAATCTAATTTGATCATAGCATATCTTATATGAATCATAGCATTATACTGGAACCCTAATTCATAGGAATATATCTAATCAATAGGAGATTAGCTTATTATGACATGAGGGATCATAAGATGAACATATAAACATCGTTATCACATTAGAGAAGCATCACATTCATCATATGATTCTTATCACACCAAACACATAGAAAAGATCGTATAGACATAAGAACAAACACCTAACATGCACACTCCTAAATTCCATCACATCATCTCTAACACTAAAAACATGTGTTCTTATACATCCAAATCAATAGGATGAGGAAGAGAATGAGGGATT
>LTAE01009878.1:0-10732 GCA_001647135.1 Pontederia paniculata
GCGGTAGAGGCGGGGGCGGCGGCAACATCAAGCAGCGGAGTGCCCTAGATCGCGAGCGAGAGGAGAGAAGCAGGTATACGTTTTCCCCTTTGCTGAACCATTTTTTATTAATGAACCGCCGATTTATTCGGTTTGGCCTCTTTTCGTCAGGACCGTAGATGCTCAATCTGACGACTGAAGATCTAGGAGGCAAGTTGTCCCCTTATTAAGTAGGGGACAACACCATTAATCCCTTTATTAAATATCTGAATTCTTTATATAGTTTTATTTATATTTTACATTTAAAATTATAACAAGTCATATAATCTTTTTTTAAATTTGGTTCAACAAATTAGAAACCAATGGATCTTTGACACACCAATTCTACGCTCAGTCTTGTTTCATAAAATATTGTTAAGTACCTATATCAAGGTTCATATGAGATAATAAGAAAGAAAAAAAAATCAAAATGTTTTCTACTTAAATAGGTAACACTATGATTCTAAACTCTAGTGCTTCCCGGTGCTGATATGGGTTAATAGTAAATACAAATATGAAAGCCCACTCAAACCATCATAAAAAAATAACTCTTAAGTTTTTTTAGTTTTAAAAAGTTATAAGTAATTCTTTTGTCTAAAGAATTTTAGCAGACCAACATAAAAGATCTCCAACTTATAGCAATTGATCACTTCTATTATTTGATGATAACAATCTTACTAATGCTGTCTAAATCAATATAATTTGCTTACAAATATTTCATCTAACTATTGATCATTAAAATTTGAGATAATAAAAACTTGATGCATGACCCCTACCCCTCACCTTCACTTATAAAAAATAATAGTCATGAAGAAAAATTAAATTAATGAAAGTAATTTATTTTTCTGTAGAAAAATAGTTTGAAAATGTAATAGGGGTAACATTTACATGTCTAATATTTTTCTTTGTCTTCTAACTTTTTTTATACATTATTAATCCTTTAATTTGTGTATTTGCCTATTTCGTCTTTTACCACCGATTAAATTAAAATTTTCTATTAGATTAAATGTGCCCATATACATTTAATATCATTACTATATAACAAAATCTATCATGCTAATTTCATATCACTTCATATGATTGGTAGTTTTCTTCTTCTTCTTCTTCTTCTTCTTCTTCTTCTTCTTCTTCTTCTATTATTATTATTATTATTATTATTATTATTATTATTATTATTATTATTATTATTATTATTATTATTATTATTATTATTATTATTATTATTATTATTATATATTATATATTACATGGTTGGTAATCTTATATAGTTTAGTTCGAGGTCAAGCTAATATATCTTTTTTTTTTAAATCAATGTGACATATTTTGTTATAAACGTAACCTATATATGAAGAAGAAAAAAAAGGTTGTAATCGATGAAAGTAACAAACAAGAAAAAAAAAAAAACAGAAAGTTAGAAAACTAGTGTTCAAAAAGAAGTTAGAGGATAGGAAAAATTATATGAGGCTACTTAGATCTGGAATATAATTAGAAAAATAGACATAGAATATATTTTATATTTTAACAAATGAACATACTTTTGTTTATGGATTTTTTAGAAGTAGACTTAACCTAATTTTGTGAAATATAAATAATAATTTTTTGAGATAATTTTAAAAAAATCAAGATGTTAATTAAGTTAATTTTAATTTAAAATTATTTAATAAAATTATGGATATTAATTCGATATTATTCTTTCTATTCTGTCTATATAAAGATAATTTCTTTCAAAATTTAGTTTGTATATTTATCTAATCAAAAGTTATTTTTTTATCGATAAATCGATTCTAGGTTAGCGATAAAATTATTTTTCAAAAAAATATCATCAGAAGGTTCAGAAAAAAAAAACAAATCTTAATGGATTTTTTTATATTATTCATTTTATCCTTTTTGTTTTTCACTGTGCCAAACCTTGATTATAATAATAGGAAAACAAAGCTTAAAAAAGAAGACAAAAACTTGGACTCTGATGTAAATAAGAAGACATGTTGTTCCCTTTTTAACCCATTTTGTTGATGCCCTCTTTGACCATTCCTGTACTCTCTCTCAGACATGAGAAATAATCTCTCTCTGCCTTCATCAAGCGGTGAGCGCCTTCTGTCACTCTGTTCTTTCCTCTCAATCTGTCACAGAAAAGAAACAGGGGAAATGAAATGAAAACAGAGTAATAAAGGAAAAAAGAGGAGCGAAAGTGACAGCGTAAAAGGAGAAAAAAAAACTAAAAACTAGGAACCTGACGTCTTTGATCCGTAGGCAAAGCTTTGGCGGCTTGGATTTCCTCGGGTTATCGTACGGCGGCGGCCGCTGTCGTGCACGTTCTCTCAAACGTGGGTTGGGGTCTGTTTTCTGTTTCCATGACTCTACCAAGTTTTATCCCAAGTGTTTTGCAGTTTGTTCCTCTTAATTCTTTCGAGTTATAGGGTTCTTCTGCGCTCCATTTCTTTCCTGGATACTGAGGCATCAAATACTTTGATATCCGATAATATTTTCTGCTATGATACAAAAGAAAAGGTTGCTGTTCCTTTCGTGATGTTTTCTGTTTTCTGATGATAAAGTTTTCTTCTTTTTGGTTTCTTCTGTTATTTTTTCTTCTCTTATCTTCCCCGAGAGTTGTAAAAGAGATGGCTTTCTTCATGATTCAATTTGGAGACATGTATTCCGTGTTTTCTTTTTTTGCATAAAGATGACTTTTTTATGATCCTTCATGGAGACAGTTACTGTTTTGCGTTTTCTTGTTGGAAGTGATGCCATTCTGAGAAGCAGTTACTGTTATGGGTTTCGTGGCGCGTCTTTGGATGATTTGATCTTTGAGTTTTGTCATGGTTCTGAAAGCCTCCTGCGACTTGGGTTTGCAGTTGATTTTTCCAACTTTGGCTTCTGATGTGGATTTGTTCATTTGCATTTCTGGGTTTCTGATAGATCGATTTGCGATTAGAATTAACTGTCTCAGATCTCCACCAGGCGTTTGGTTCTAATGCGGAACTGAATGCTGTTGGCTTTCGGACTGTAGAGTTGTGGACTGATGAAGATAGAACATTTGTTTTTACTGTTTCTATTTAAACTATTTGGTGTTTGGATTCAGTATCTTACATCTTGTTCTTGGTCCATGGTTTAGGAGAAGCGTTCATGGAGATCAATGAACGTAACAAGACCAGGAAGAAGAGCGAAAGAGATCGAGAAAACACGAACGGGAAACTACTAAACGATCCTGTTGAATTCGATCCATGGACAGCTTGGGCGTACAAGCCGCGCACAGTATCTTTATTGCTCGTTGGGACCTGTATTCTAATGTGAGCCAAGTCAATTTTTTGTTCTTTGTATTCCTTGTTTTTAACGTCGCCTGCTTTAATTATTCACCTTGTGATGTTAGGAATTAAAGATGATGTTTTCTTAAACCATTTTGTTCTCAGATGGGCAAGTGGTGTACTTGATCCAGAGGGCACTGCATCTCTTGATACTGTTTCATCTGTCAAGAGGTATTCTTATTATTACTGTGCAGTACCTCTGGTTTCTTTTCATTGTCCTTTAATCTACCGTAATTTATTCCCCGGTAAGAATCATGCTTCAGTTTCTTCGATGAAAGAGAAGCAACCAATTAGCTTGCAAAAAGGGACTTGGCTTCCTTCAAAAAAAGGGATTTGGCTGGTTAGTGATAATAGAACTTTTGTCTGACATCTTATCTCTCTTTTTTGCTTAGGGGTGTTTGGGCGATGATTGCAGTATTTCTGGCTTATTCTTTGCTTCAGGCACCTTCTACGTGAGTTAGATTTCTCACATTTCTGATTCTATATTGTTTATAATATGCCAATCAGTATGCTCATTCCAATTTTGCTTTGGAGGAATGTGTTGAAGTGCATAAAATTAATATGTTTATATAAAATAAATTATCATGTGCATTATGCAGCATCTTTCTGTCATTTTGTTGCTATATAACATATACCAGCGGTAGGATATTATATAACTTGTGATAACTTGTACCTGTATATTAGTTAGTGAAAGATGTATTGTTTGGTTTGGTATATGATCTGGTTAAATAATCTACAATGTGCATTAATTGCTTAACAGTGTTTTTAGCGATCTGAGGTCCTCTTGATTCTGTGTCTATCCTTCTCAGGGTACTGATTAGGCCGCATCCTGCTGTTTGGCGCTTGGTTCATGGGATGGCAGTTGTTTACCTGGTTGCTCTCACATTTCTACTCTTCCAGGTCTGTCTATGATCATGTAGATATAGAAGGTTGAGCTTTGTAAATATAGTTAACTCTCTTTTTGCAATGCTGCTGAGCTATGTTCCTGTTTTTTATCTTTTTCTTTTCTTTTTATACTGTGTTGCTGTTAATAAAAACAAATGCTAGTTCAAGTTCATGATTTCATGCAGAAAACCTAGAATGACAGTTCAAGTTCATGATTTCATGTTTTATTACCTTTCAAATCCTAGTTAATAACTTATATTAGTTCTACACATGACAATAAAGGTACATAACTCAAGCATTTAGATTTGATCCTTGTTTAATTCTTAACATTGTTTCCTTTTTCCTTTTCCAGAATCGTGATGATGCTAGGCAGTTCATGAAATTTCTACATCCAGATCTTGGAGTTGGTAAGCACTTGATTTTAAGGAGATGCCCCTACTTTTCTATGGAAGCAGCTTATGTGAAAATCATAATTCAGGTTCTTTCCTTGTTATTATAGATTTACCAGAAAGGTCGTATGGGGCTGACTGTCGTATTTATACACCAGAGAATCCCAAAAGCAGGTTTAACAATGTTTATGTATGAATTCTGCATACACCAGGCTTATTTTTTTTAGCTTCACTCCTTTCATGAAAATTTGCATGCTATATTTGCAAATTTACTGATTTGTGTTTAGTTTGTTGTAGGAGACATTATTTGATGAATTTGTTCTTGCTCATGTTTTCGGATGGTGGGGCAAGGCTATTATGATTCGAAACCAACCCCTCTTGTGGGTTTTGTCAATTGGTTTTGAGTTAATGGAGGTGCATTTTTATCATATGACAACAGTAACTTAAATGTAACTGGTATGACTTTCTATGTTCTAAAGCCTCATTTCCTAACTACATTTTGCAGCTAACTTTTCGGCATATGCTTCCAAATTTCAATGAATGCTGGTGGGACAGCATTGTCCTGGATATCTTGGTCTGCAATTGGTTTGGTGAGATTTGATCTACCATATCCTGATCCTCTCTGCGATACATAATTCATTTTCTGAAAATATCTTGTTTTTTTCATCCTTTTATTGGAGGATTTTAGGACATCTAGAAAAAATATCTTTTAATTTCAAAAACCAAACTTTCACTGCTTGTCCACTTGAAATTGGGCAAAAGAACATGAATTTTTTAAACAATTATGAAAATATTTTAACCTAGGGATGTTTTTAAATCAACCACTTTTGTCAACAACCACAAGTTTAAGCAAAAATATGATAAACAATGAGGAAAGAATGAGAGAGCAAACTGAATAAATAAGAGAGTTGTTTCACAAGGTTCAGCCAATAAGTTTGACCTATGTTACCACTATAAGATTTTAAAGCTAAGAGCTTTGGAGCTTTGGAAATTCACTAAGTTGTGTCTTCTGTACAATTCTAGCACACTACATTCAATTTTACTCTCTCTAATGGTAAGGTAAAACCTATATAGATCAATCTTTTATATCTTGAAGTGATCATAAAACAATGAGCGAATCACTAATTTTGCCTTTGCTAATAAGTTATTCTTGTTTCTCACAGTGATACCAAATTCATTTAACTTGTTCAAAATGCCTAGTTGGTTCCGACAAGCATAGGGTCTTTCCACAAGTGTCCAAATTTTTAAGTAATTTTTTTTAATTTCTCATTTATATCACAAATTAATTTGGATCACTTAAAGCTTCATTTGTGATACTTGCTTTAATTTGAGAAAGAATAGATATAGGACATGTGCATATTGTTAGGGAAGTTTTAATTTCTATATCATCATAAAGATTGCATCTTTATTTCTTGCCCATGTTATGGAGCTTCAATAGATTGAACCACCATTTGTTTACCTGCATTGACTCATTTTGTTCACTTGTATCTCCATCTTGGATATGAATTTTTGGTCCTCATACATTCACCATTCTATCATCTACACATATTTATCTTGACAAGGATCAGTTTTATCAAATTTCACATGTATAAACTCTTCAACTAGAAAAGCTCCTTTTGTTGCAAACTCAGTATGCTAGTATTAAAATTTCTAAGAAGAATGCTATAATTGCACTTCGCATTAGGTTTTTCTAGATCTTCTTTGTTATCCAAAATGTAGCGGTTATAATTAAGTATTGTGAATAAGCAATATCGAATTTCTTCTAGTATAATATTTCATAACAAGCTTTCAAGTAAGGCATGGTTTATCATGTAACAAATAGTGTTAAGATTTTCATCCCAAAAGTATTTGATTAGGTTACTTTCTTCCCATTAATAATTTGAAAACTTCATAAAATCCTTATCCTTGAATTAGGTTTATTGGAATAAAGGTTGTGAGACTACATAATTCTACTCATTCTGCTGGTTGATGTGATCAGATTCTGTAATTTTTTTTTTTCATCTGTAGTCCCAACATTTGATTGCTAAGAGGATTCTGATGAACTGATGTATAAATATTTTTCCTAGAACATGCCGCTGAATGAATGACAGCTAGAAGCTAACTGCACACTGAGCAATAGTTTCTGAGTAAACAGACATAAGATGAATTGTTATCATGATTATTTCGTTGATTCTGGAATATTGTATTGGAAAACTTCTGTATTGAATTCTCAGAGTGCTTTACCTTATTTTTTGTGTATCATTTAAACACCTTCTAGCTGATCTGTAATTTCAGCTATGGTTGATCTTCACATTATCAAACTCGGCTGATCTTTGAGTGTATCATTTTGATATTTGTATGTTAACTTTTTTGTGTTTGTTAGATATTCCTCATTTCAATATGTGATGTTTTTTGCCGTGCTTTTCTTGCATCTGTCTTTTTAATAACCATCTGTTTTATGATTCAGGCATCTGGGCAGGCATGCATACAGTTAGGTACTTTGATGGGAAAACATATGAGTGGGTTGGTCTCAGCCGTCAGCCTAATATCATGGGTAAGGTACGGTGTCAACAAAGTGTATCGAGTTATGTTCATTTTGGCATTTCAGTTATCTTCAGCATTCTAGTTACCTTGATCTCCTCTCAAAAAAAAAAAAAGTTTCCTTGATCTGACTGCAAAACAGTTTTCAGATCTGTTTATGATAATTTGCCACACAATATCCCTTATTTGGTGAAGGTCTTGGGTTAGGCATAGTAGCTCTCCCGGATGTTGTAGAATCACCAAGCTTTGTCAGTTATTAGCTTCCAAATATTAATCATTGATTATTTTCACTCGCTTTTGTTATTGAAGAGGAGAACGAATAAGGAATGATTACACTTTAGATCCAGCGTCCTTCATAGTTCATTATCTATATTTTAGCTTGAATTTAAACTGCTGGAATATTTTTGCTATCTATTATCTTCAATTTGTTCAAAGAATTTCTTTTTCTTGCCGAAAAACGAGTTTTCAGAAATACTTGTTATGCTCTGTTTTAAACTAAACACTTAATGTTGTTAAAAATAATTTTGGTATCTCAATTCATTGCCATACGTCTTTCAGTTCTGTTATCTTAAATTAGTTTTTTGGATGTTTCCTTTCAAGGTTAGAAGAACACTGTGGCAGTTTACGCCTGCACAATGGGACAAAGATGAGTGGCACCCTTTGCTCGGGCCATGGAGGTTCATTCAAGTGCTCTGCCTCTGTGTTGTGTTTCTGACGGTGGAGCTGAACACATTCTTTCTGAAGTTTTGTCTTTGGATTCCTCCAAGAAATCCATTTATCACATACAGGCTGGTTCTCTGGTGGCTAATTGCGATACCAACCATCCGCGAGTACAACACCTATTTGCAAGACAGGTACGATGTATATAACTTATTATTTTGTTCATGGAAGTGTAAACTGTTTGATTAGGAAAGTAGAATTTGTTCTACACGCTTTCTGGTTAGTCAAATTGAAGTACTTACCGTCGTGACCACAAATGATTGCAGAAAACCTGTAAAGAAAGTTGGTTCATTCTGTTGGCTGTCTCTTGCAATATGTATAGTAGAGCTTCTGATCTGCATCAAGTTCGGTCATGGTGAGTTTCGGTAACTTTCTCATTATTCCTTGTGAAGATGTTGTTCTTTAAATGCATATGCTGAATGAATTGCCGCATCATTCTTACAAGGTCTGTTTCCAAATTCAATGCCAACATGGTTGATAACTTTCTGGATAAGTGTGGCTGCAGTTCTCGCACTTTTCCTGCTTGTTTGGACATGGCAAGTTGGCCGAACAGTGATGAGAAAGAAGTTGTGATCAGTCATTTCAAATTCGTTTACCTCTCTTGTGCGGGATATACCATGTACATATCCATGACCTTGTAACCCAGTATTTTCTTTAGACTGTTAAAGAGCAGTCTTGAAGGTAGAAGATGTTGCTTTTTCATTTCCTTTTCTTCCTCGTGGCAACCATCCTTTCTCGCCTGCAATTCTTTTCTTTGCTCTAATAATCCAATTTTTGTTTCTGATGTTGTCTTTGACACATTTTGAGTTTGATTTTTATGTTTGTTTATTTATGAGAAATAAATAATGATGTTTTCAATTATATTGACGTGTCTTTATTCAGTATCTATTCTCGGTATTTGCTCGTAGATAAATTTCTGGAACACAAGTGGTGAAACCATTTTACTGAGTGTCGTCTTTAATATAGAAAAAATAGGTTGTCTGAAATATCCTAGACAGCAAAAGTAGATCATAACAAGCAACATTGCTTATGCAACCAGTATGATGCGACACAGGGCAGTCCGCGACCGCAGGTTCTGCAGTTTTAGATTCAGATTGCAAAGTTGGAAGCAACAGTTAGTTTTTCTTTATACAAGTTTACATATGTATACAATATAAAAACTTTGTTCAAGTTACCATGCTGCCTGATGAAGTTGGACTTCTTCAGTCAAGTATACTGTTCCTTTATGCGGTGACTGAGGAATATATGTAATTGAGCTTGGTGGCTGTGACTTTTGAAGATGCCTGGGGGCTTCAGGTTCTTCTTCTGTTGTAAAATAGTAGAAAATTTTAGACCTTGTTTCTCTATCTAAGAACCAGGAGTTTAGGTCATTTCAGGCTACTGCTACACAAATTTCCCAACTTAAATTTGATGGAATAAATGCTTCAAACATTTGAATTTGGTTAGCCAGTCACGACATGATGTCATGATTAGTGTCCATGTTTGTGCCTAGTAATTGTTGGCGGCAGTTCTAAGCACAATAAATGTGACATCTTCTTACTGATAGTCTACCCATTGGTCTGATGATTGCTGTACTAGTAGTGCATTTGACATATGAAATTTATATCCTTCCACACAGGGGAGAGGAGAGAGACATGTTTGATAGTACTGTTTCCTCTTTCTTTCTCACAAATTATTGCAGAAGTCCACCAGCAATTAGGTAGAGGAAGTTGTGATTATCAACATCCATTTTGTCGTTTCAAACATCAATCGGCAACATGTTATTATCAACTGATAGATGCGTGATACTTGCCATATGACACCACGTCGCCAGCACCACTTTAGCTGATGTTACAGATTTGCTGACACCATTTTCCACCATTTTTCTTTTCTTTCTTTAGTTAGTCACCTTGATTAATCTCCCCTTTGAAAATTTCGAGTTCGCATCTTTGTTCTTGTTTGGCAAGAAATCGTTGAGCTGATTAATCAAAAAACAAAACACGCATCTACCAAACGCAAACCTGAACAGTACATATATACCTATCGGTTTACAATTTCAGACATCAACTCTTCAGAAGTCGTCATCTGGAGAAGTGTAGAAACAAGAACAAGTTGATCTCGAAGCCCTGCTGAGTTGTCTGCCAATGATGAATTAGGCTTCGAAGTTACAACCAAAATGAGGTTTATAGAATCTCGAAATGAGGGCTTGTGATGCTAAAAATGTCAACTTTTATAGGTTGCGAGATGCCATGTGATCTCAGAAAGACTATACTAATGTTCTAATCTCAACATTCCATGGGTTCTTATTATAAGATGGTCTTTGCAATCAACTTTTTTTAAAGAAACAAAGAAGAAAAGAGTGATGGTATTTTCTGATTCATCACGGTTACAGTTGGACCATTATCAATCATGTTGCATCAATTCCTCAATCATAGCAGTCCTTTAGGGGCCCTGTTAGTTGGAAAGTAAGGAGAGATCACGTAGTCCATTCATTAAGAATTTACGTATGACACAGAAAGTTCACTACAAAGTTCTTAAAAAAGAGTACACAGACAGCACGACCCTCATGCTTGTTGGTCCAACTGCGCAACCAGTCCAGAAGAAGACTACTGATTGATTATAACTGTTGATGGATACAGAAAATAACATCAGAGTAACTCCATGCCAAGGTTAATTGTTATGGCAACACGATTAATAATTGGAGAGCTCTTCGTCTGTGGGTTCCATCTGTCGTCAGACAGACACCCAGCAATGAACGCGAGAATCTAATTAAGTACACAGGAACAGAACCGCCACCCCACTTGGTATAAGAATTCGAATGCAGGAAGAGAACAAAGTACAGAGCAGCAGCTGGTAGGAGGAAAGGAGAGGAGGAGAGGAGAGAGAGAGAGAGAGAGAGAGAGAGAGAGAGAGAGAGAG
>LTAE01009880.1:0-17769 GCA_001647135.1 Pontederia paniculata
CACTCCTTCTCCTGTCAGACTTCCTGGTCGACCGCTCTCCTGTCTTCCTTAGACTCCGGATGTCCTCTAACACTTCATCGGTTATCCGCCAATCCTGCGGTCGCCCGATCCTCAGCCTCCCATCAGTTTAAACAAACTCCTGGGCGCCCACTCATCTTCTCACAAAGACTCCGGACGTCCTTTGTCTTCTTCTGATGTCAACCGGTCGCCCGCACTCAACCTGCGGTCGACCACTCATCCACCTGCCTTCTGCTTTGGTCGTCCACTGTCTACAACCTGAGCCCTTTGGACGTCCACTGCCTTTATCCTCAGATCTTCGATCGTTCGCTCTTCAACCTCGGACGACGTCTTCTCTGCTTAGCCAAGACTCCTTCTTCGGCTAAGTCTTCTCTGTGTGTCCACTTCTCCTAGGATCGCACGTTCTCCATCTTTGGTTGGAGAGGTGTTGCCTTTGGTCGCCCATTTCTCACCGTCGGGCGACCTCTCCCGTTAAGCCCTTTACTCCGATCGTCCTTCCTTTATCGCTGGTCATCCGGTCAACCTTTGATCCCTCTTCTAATACATTCTCCTTCAATATCGGTTGACATTTCTATATTCTTAGGATGACCGATGTACACATATGCTTCTTCCGAAATGTCTTCCGTGTGCATAGGTCGTCCGTTCTTTTAGCTTTGGTCGACCTAACAACTTCTGAACTTGAAACAACTTGTTACAAAATTCAGCTCAACAAGTTCATTAGTACAAATTTGTGATCATCAAAACACTCTCGGGATCCTAGATTCAACAAAAACCCCTTTAAAAACATATTATTTCAAGTGCTTATAATCTATCCTTGAACTAGTGTCGATACTTTTAGTGCAATAAAATAGTATGATATGCTCAGTAAGGAGTTAATGATCAGTTCAAAACCAGGTACCTCGTCACCTTGATTCTCTATGTTCTATCATCCAAATAACAAATTAGTAACAATAATAATATAATTTTAATTCCCTGATACGACAAGAAATCCTACAGTAATTAGAGCAAACATTAACAAATGTCCTAGATTACAATGCATTCCATGATACTTGAACAGGACAAACATTAACAAATGCCCTATATTACAATGCATTCCAGGCTACACGAACCGGATCAAGCACTCAAATACAACAATCATTCAGCCCAAAAGTACGAACTTTAACAATCATAAATACCTATTAAAATCAAAGATGATTCAAGTCATTTTGTCGAGCAGCCACTACTTCTGCTGCGCATTAACAAGAAGCAAAAATAAAAAAAGCTCAAATGCAGCCATCATATTACAGTCATTAAACATATCCTAAAAAAATTGATCGATTTGTTTCATGACAAAAGCTGATTATTTGCACCATCCACCACTACAATGTAGTACAAATTTCAAATAAATATTCCAAGAGACTTCTTCATCCACCTGAAGAGGAGACGACGACAGGAGTAGGAGTGGGGTCGAAAAGTGCACCAGCAACGGAGGGGGCAGTAGTAGCAGAGCGAGCGGGGTCGAACAACAACATCAGCAGAGCGGAGGTAGCAGAGGCATAGAGTAGGCTATGACAGCGGCACAGAGAGGGACCTAAAGAGGATACGAAAGACAGAGCATGCTAAGGGGAGAGAGAGAGAGAGAGAGAGAGAGATGAAAAGGAGATGGCAGTAGGAGCGAGGTCGATGGTGGAGTGGGGTGCAGTAGCAGCGGAGCGGGCGGGGTCAGCGACAACAACAGCGCAGAGAGGCGATAACGACATAGAGAGGAGGCAAAATGGAGGCGACGACAACAATGGAGCGAAGGTGAGAAATTTTTTTCTCTTTTAAACTAGGGTTTCTTAGAAGGTGATGAGTGGATAAATTTAAACCATTCAAAAAATATGAAGGATCAAGATTCATTAATTGCTCCTCTACTTTATTTGAAAAAAATCTGGCCATTGATTTAAAATCAATTGCCAGAATTTGGTACCGGGGTGCAGAGCACTTTGCTCTCCACCTCCATTTTCCCCTTCCATAAAGTGTTGCAATTTTTTGTCTTGATCTCAAGTTTGGTCAATGGCCATATTTTTTAATGCTATAATTTTAGGTTAACCTACTAATTAATTCAAATGACAATTCTAATGTTACTTATTTATTCAAATCATAAATGGTCATGCATAGGTATCATAAACAAAAGATTTTCGGTCGTTATTTCATTTTACTATCATTGTTATTGATGATAAAATAGAAAAAATACGAGTGATTTTTTTATATTTTTTCGAAATAAATTTTATTACTCGACATGTTACCAAGGTAGTATCTTTTTGTAGAGTTTGTTTTTTTTTCAAAATATAGATGATTATCTACATATTACTAGTCAAATATTGGGCAGTCCAAAGAAACCTTAATATTTAAATATGAAATCTGCAGATAGTGGTAATAATGTGTGATAATTATTCTACATGTAAGTAATATATCGACTCAAAGAAAATTTATTATTTAACATGCTATTTTATTATTAACTTTTATTACTATGTCAATATATCACTTGTCCAAAAACTAAATAATAATGTTGTATCAATATCTTGTGATGGGGTTTACTCATATTTAAATTTGTTATTTATTTATTATGGTATTTATGATTATTTTGTTCTTTGTTATGTTTCTTCATTCTTTGCTAATAATAATGCTATCAGCTATTTCATTCTCATATTAAATGACACAAACTTTAAGATACGTGGAAAATATTCAAATCACTCTCGGAGTCATGAATTTGGACTATAATTTAAGGATTCCTAAATTCACTAATATTACTAATTAGAGTACCTATGATGAAAATTGTGAGATGGAAAAATAGGATCGATCAAATTACATGAATCTTTTGATAATCAAGCATGCTATTCCAAAAGCATAGATGCACAATGTCAGAGGATGTGGAAACAACTAAGAATTTCCTTGAATCTCTTGAGAAAAGGTTTGCTAAGAATGAAAAAGCGAAAACAAACACACTTTTAACAAGCCTATTCTCAATGAAATATAAAAGAAAAAATATTAAGGAGTACATTATGGAGATGTATCATATGTTTCAAAATCGAAAGCACTGACTTTTTAGTGCATTTGGTTATGTTATTATCTCTTCCGATATATTTTTTCCAGTTTAAGATGAGCTATAATTTTCAAAAGAACTCTTGACCCTTGAATGAGCTCATTTCTCACCGTGTTGAAGAAGAGAAAAAAGACTAAAACAAGAGAAACAAAAAGTGCTTATTTGACTACCACTCCCAAAGATAAGAAAAGGAATCTAAAGAGAAAAGTTCAGAAGGAATATACATGTGCAACCGACAAAAGAAGCAACATAAGAAATAAAATAAAGACGAATGCTTCTTTTACGGTGCAGTTGGTCATCAAAAGAAACAATGTCTAAACGATCATGCTTGGTGTGTCAAGAAAGGTACGCTTCTTAATTTGGTTCATTCTAAGGTTAATTTAACTTTAGTGCCTAAACACACATGGTGGATAAATTCTGGGGCAACAACTCACATTAATGTGTCCATGCATGGTTGTTTGAGTTAAATAAAGCCAAATGATGGTGAAAGATACATTTATGTTGGTGATGGCAATAAAATTAAGGTCGAAACAATTGAAAAGTTTGGATTATCGTTTAAGTCTATAACATATTTGGATCTACATAAAACTTTTGTTGTATCGTCATTTAGATGAAATTTTTTTTCTATTTCTGCATTGGAATGATTTGGTTATTCCAGTTCATTTGAATTGAAAATTTTATCATGTTCATGGTTCAAAATTACTTGATTATGATTTTTTATATTATTACGATAATTCTTATTTAATTGTTTGAATTGCTTCATATCATGAAACTCTACGTACTAGTTTGAGGGGTACTAAGAGAAAATCAACTTAGAATTCGATTATGTTATGAAATCGAAAACCAGTTTATCTTCAAAAGAAGAATAGAAAGACTTGTATCAGATGAAATCTTTAACCCCTTAGAATCTTCATTTTTCATTATTTATGTTGATTGTACTAAGTGAAAACAAACCAATATAAATGGATTAGGTGCAAATAATACTACAAATCTTTTAGGACTTATACATACAAATATTTATGGTCAATTCTTTTTGGTTGCATGAAACGAACAACAATATTTTCTAAATTTCATTGATGATTATTTTGGATATCACTATAAATATCTCATTTATGAAAGGTCACAATCGTTGTTGTTTTCAAAAGTCTTAAATCCAAAGTTGATAATCAATTTGGAAAAATGATTAAAGCTATCAAATCATATCATGGTGATGAATATTATGGTCAATATGATGGTTCATGAGAATAATGTTCATGACTTTTTGCTAAATTCTTAGAGGAACATGGTATCATTCTATGTATATCATGCTAGTTTCGTCTAGAATGAATGATATAGTTGAAAGATAAAACATGACACTAATGATATAGTGAGGAGTATAATTTATCATTCTATCTTACCAGAATCATTTTAGGGAGAAGCGCTCAAGGTTGCAACATATATTATGAATAAAGTTCTAACCAAAGCAACAAAAATAACTCTATATGAGATTTGGATTGAGAATAAACATAGCCTAAATTATTTTCACATTTGAGGTTGTCCAATTGAGACATTTCTATAGGCCAAATGAAAAGAAATTAGACTTTAAAATGATAAATTATTATTTTGTTGGATATTCTAAAAGGTCTAAAGGGTATAAGTTTTATGACCTCACAATCAAATTAATGTTTGAAATTGGTAATGCTCAATTCTTCGAGGATATTGAGTTTGGGGGAGAAGATAAGATTAAAAACATTATCTTCGAGGAGGAGTTTGTTGAGATTTCCATATGCATCATGAGCATTGAGCAACAATCGTTTTTGAAAATGTTGATGATACAACACATCAAGATAATATTGTAGAACCTTCTATTTTGGATGCTACTCTAGAGGAAAAGCTTTTTAACCTTAAGAAAAATTGCCATTAAGAAGATCCATTAAAGAGAGAAAGAGGAGAAATTAGTGTCAAATGATTATATTTTATATTTTCAAGAACATGAGTTTGATATTGGTATGATGAATGATGATCAATCAATTTTTGTCAAGTTATAAAAGTTCCGACTCTTAGAATGGATTGATGCCATGGACGAGAAAATAACGACCATGAATGATAATGAAGTATATGATATTTCTCATTGCCTGAAAGTGTGAAGTCCATTGGTTCTAAACGGATATCTAAAACTAAAAAAAATCAAAAGAAAATGTAGAAAATTATATTATATGACAATAAAGGCTTTACAAAGAAAGAAAATATTGATTATAAAGAGACATTCTCTCTTCCATCGAAGGAATGTTTTAAAATATAATAGCTTTAGTAGCACACTTTGATCTTAAACTACAAAGGTATGTAAATACAATGTTTCTTAATTGTGACACTGATGAAATAATTTATATGATGCAATTAAAAATTATATATTAGGTGATTCAAAGTCGATGATTTTCAAATTAAAAAAAATCATCTATGAGTAGGCATCTCGACAATAGTATCATAAATTTCATCAAGTTATCATCTCATTTGGTTTCGAGATGAATTTATGATATGACTATGTATATCATAAGTTCTGTGGGAGTAAGCATATTTTCCTTATTTTATATGTCGATAGCATATTGCTTGCAAGAATTGATATATGATTATTGCATGAAACCAAGAGATGTTTGATAAGGCATTTTGAGATGAAAGATCTTGATAATGCAATTTTTCTATTGGAAATTCAAATACATCAATATCGTTCTCGAGGAATATTAGTATTATCTCGGAAGTCTCATATTGAAAAAATACTTAAAATATATGACATGCATGATTGTAAACTAGAAAGTACCCTCATATGTAAGGGAGACAAATTAATCTCAATTAGCACATATCTTATGTATGCTCAATTTTGTACGCATTTAGATATTGCATATATGTTTGAAATATTGGGTAGATACTTAAGTAATGTGGAAATGAATCATTGCAAAGCAATCAAAAGGATATTACAATATTACAAATGGCAAATAACAATATATTGTCATATCAAAGGACGTATAAGTTTGAGATTATCAAGTATTCAAATTCTGATTTTGCCAAATGTCAAGATAGCATAAAATCTGCAACAAGTTATATTTACTTGTTTATCAGAGGCGCAATATCTTGAAAGAGTGTCAAACAATCTATTGTTGCCAGTAACGAACCCAGCCCATTTTTTTGGGAGGGGCCAATATATAAAACTATTATATATTTTATTTTTTTAAAATTTTTTACTTATAAATACACAATAATAAAAAAATTTGGGAGGGGCCAAGGCCCCTCCCAAAGTGCCATGGGTCCGTCCCTGATTGTTGCCTCTTCCACCATGACAACATAATTCGTTGCATCTTATGAGACATTTAATCATGGAATTTGGCAGTAAACTTTTACGGGATTGGATATAGTAAATGGTAATGAAAAATCATTAAAATTATTTTGTGACAATAAATTAGTAGTTTTATATTCCGATAACAATAGGAGCTCGACAAAATCAAAGCACACCTGAATTAAATTTCTTGTTGTTAAAGAAAGAGTATAGAGTGAATGCTTGTTTATTGGACATATTAGGACAAACTATATTATTGAGGATCCACAAACAAAGGGATTGTCACCCAAAGTGTTCTCGAGCAAACCGTGAATATATGCATCATTTCAATTCAAGATATTTAGTTGAGTTTGTTATTATATATGCTCTTATTATAGACAAATTTTATTATTCTAGTATTCAAATTTTCTGCAGAAATATAATTTATTTTGTGTTAACTCTCCTTTTAATTAAATTTCATCCAAATTAAGTGGATTAGGTGGCACTGGACATATTATGATTACATTGCATGTAATTTTCATGCTACACATCCACATCATGATCTTTGATATTTGATTATATTCATATATGTGGCTATTGTTGAGTTGAGTTATGATATAGGGACAAAGACTTCTTTGATTCTATATTAATATAATTGATGGATAAGATTGATTCTTAAAATATTATAATATTGACAATAAAATTAAGCTCATTTGATATTTTGTGATGTATAATTATAAGGCACATATAACTCAAGTGAAACTTTGTTGGTGTTAAGAATTCTCCTTATATTCTCACGTTTGAATTAAATAATTCAAGCTAATACTATGCACATAAAATAATATTTGACAAAAGAGAGACCAAATTTTTACATGGAAAAACCCTCAAACAAGAAGGTAAAAAATCACAATCAAGAGTAATCTACATCAAGAACGAATTATAAAGTCTGTCAAATTTTCCTCAAACCTGAAACAAAAATCTAAGAAGAATAAATTAACATATATTTTCTAAAAAAATCTTGAAAGAATCAACATGAATGAAATCACATGATTACTATGATTTTTTTGTGATTACAATACCAAAAAATCCTCGTAGTCTAATATATTCTTAACTTCTTGCTCTTGAAGAAGAATCTCTCTATTTGCTTAAAAGCTCTCTCTTCTTCACAACTATCTTAATCACCAAGAGAGACCAATCCCTCTCTTTTCTATCGCATCAAAAGGCTAAAACCACTAGGAGAAAAAGCCCTTTTTTTCTTTGCCTCAGTCTCCTTTATTTTCTTTTTTTTCATTTCTCTAAAAAGAGAGAACTCCTATTTATTTCATTTAAATGATATAATTCAACTTCAACTCAAACACTTAAGTTAATTAGGTTGAATTTAACTTAAGCTTGTTTGACCCACATACATGATAATGCACCAAATTCAATGTATTTTCTTTTCTTTTGAAATTCGACACAAAATACACTTTACATTGTTTGCTAAACGTACAATAATCACAAGTATTCAGAGTTTTACTTTTGTTAAAAATAATGTGAGAATTTATTGCTAGAACCTACAATCTTTTCTCACTCATAGTCTTAATCTTTTGTGCCACAAATTTGATGAAGTTTTTTCCTTCGTTGTAGTATCTTGTTGTCTAATAAAATTAACTTGAATCTTATAGAAGACACTTGATAACTTTTCCTTTAGCAACAACCATATATCTCTTAATCAAATTTCACTTTCTGCCACCCATATGAGTGTGATAATCTTCTTGATCCAAAAATCGAGGAGAAATCAGATTGAGATGCAAATAATGTATATGTCTCACATTCTTCAGAATCAACTCACAACCAATATTTGTTCATATACATACATCTCTAATTCCTATAATTTTAGACTCAATCTTATTGTCTATATTCATTGTGTCAAAACCATTAGTCTTGTACACATTGAAGCATTCTTTTAAAGAGTTGCATGATGCAAACCACCTGAATCGACTATTCATTCAATCGACGAGTATATGAAATTGCACTTTTCATTTTTATATGAAATAAGTACAAGATCATCCTTTGATATCACTTTAGTAGTGCTATGTTTGTCTTAAATTTTATTTCTTCTTATTTTGTTGTTTCTTCGAGTATCTATAGTTTCGTCTGATGTGATCGTCCTTACCAGAATGATAATAGGAAAATCTTTCTCTGAATTGTGATACATTGCCATGTCTCTTAGGACCTCTACTTCTATTTCTCCCTCTATTCTCTGTGACAAGATCCATTGTATGTTCTCGTGCTCTTCCTTCTTATTTCTTCATTGAACAAATAATCTTCAACTATGAAAAGTGATGCAACACCATTAGGAGTAGAGTTGTCGAGTGCTATCACCAAGATTTTCAACAATTCTAGTATAGAACTTAGTAGCTTTAATCATTGCATCTCATAATCAAGAGCTATTTTCATTGCTTTTAATTGATTTGTTGAATCTTAAAATTCATTCAAATATTCAGCAATAGAATTTCTATCTCAAAAATTTAAGTTCATATTTTTTTTAATAACAAAGACTTTATTTTGATCATGAGTTGTATTCCTTTTATATAAGCCCGATAATTTCTTTCACAGAAACATACATTTGTTTCTCGAGCAACATGATGAAAAACATTCACATCAATAAATTATCTAACCAATCCAATAGTCTTTTTTGTGTCTCTTTTTTAACTATCATTAGTTCTTGTTGGTATATTATCTCATAATTCAATAGGATCAAATAAATATTTGTAGTAGAGAATATCCTCTATCTTTACTTTCCAAATTGAATAATTATTCGACGTTAGTTTGATCATCACGTTGAAATATTTTTCATCCATTTAATTCATTCAAAAAGAATACCTAAATCAACCTTGCTTTGATATTACTTGTTGACAATTTTCCTTCAATTACTATAATGAATAAAATAATTCAAGCCAATATTGTGTACATAAAATAATGTCAAGCAAAATGGACACTAAATTTTATGTGAAAAAAAATCCTCCAACATGAAGGTAAAAAATCACAAAGCAATCATAAAAAAATATTTTACCATATCAAAAATAAATTACAAAGTCTTTTGAAATTTGTCCAAACCAAAAATAAGAATCTAATGGGAATAAATTAATGAATATTGTTTGAAAAAATTTAAAATAATCAACATAAATGATATCATCTAATATTGTGATACTCTATGAGCACGATATCAGAAAATCTTTAGAGATACTTTTAGGGTCTGTTTGGTTTAGCTGATAAAAAATACCTGATAAGCACTAATGCTGATAAGCATTTTAAGTGTTGATACTTATTTTAAAATATAAGCAGTTACATGTTTGGATAAAAGTGTTGATAATATCAATAAGTAATTGTAATGTTTGTTAAAATAAATATTGACTAATATATTTTTAAAGTTATATGATGATAATATTAAAAAATATGGATAAAAGAGTAATATAATTTGTTAAAATTAATAAGTCAACAACTTTAAAAATAAACAGGGGAAACCCTGCTTATTTTTTTTCAACTTATAAGTAATTACGTAATAACTTATAACTATATTTTTTTAGTTACCAAACATGGATATTTTCTAAAATTTACTTATAAATAGTTTTAACTTACTTATAAGCTTAGTTAAACCGACTCTATATCTATTATATTTTTGACTTATTGCATCTTAAGAAAAATCTCTCTGTATTCTTAAAATCCTTCATCATCACTAGAAAGAGATCAATCTCTCTATTTTTTATTGCACCGACGGCCATGTTGTAAAACCCGACAAGGCCCGGCCGGTCGGATCGGTCGGACCGGTGTCCGGAGCTTAAAACGGGCCATGGGTCATTCTAAATCCGGGATGTCATTTAGCCCGTTTTGACCCGGTCAAACCCGATCAAAATCCGGGTTGAACCGCTCAACCCAACGGGTTTGACCAACCCGGCCAAAAAATATAATTTTTTTCAAATAATAAATAGAAGTTTAGTTTAATTTTTCAAAACTAAATAATCTATTTTGTCATATAAGTAAAATTTAAAGCAATTACGTTAAATAAAAAAAAACTTAATGAATCTAAAGTATTTAATAATTATCTTAAATAATCAATCTAAAAGTTTAGTTTAATTTTTCAAAACTAAATAATCTACTTTGTCATTATTAGTATTTAATAATTATTTATTATTTATTTTTGATCATTAAGTACTAATACAAATTGTGAATAGAACTAAAAAATATCATGTTATTATATCAATATGTGTGCTCATGTATTATGATTTTATACCTAATTTTTTATTTTATATTAATTTATTATTATCCGGTTCGACCATCCGGTCTGATCGGTTCGACCGGTCCGACCTGACCCGTCGAGCTATCCTGGTCGATGTCCGTATCGAGTTTTAAAACATTGACCGACGGACTAAAAATATAAAAAAAATCTTTTTTTTTCTCTCTACCTCATTTAATAGTACCTTGAACGATATTATTAATATTAATATTAATTTGTAAGAATTAAAACAATCTATTATCACTAGTAGTATTATTACTAAATCATGAAAATAAATTACCTTTTTAAAGTGATTGGAAAAATTAAAGATATGATATACATATTAATCACAACTTGAATTTTAATAAATAGGATATACATATTATTTAAGGCTCGAATGGTGAAATATATACTACTTAGTCAATCTTCTACATTGAATACATTCATATTGTTTCAAATTTCCATCGTATAACATAACATTTTTCTTTATAAAAAAAAGACCGCCGTCGTTTCCTTCGCTGGTCCTCCTCCGACCAACTCCCCTCCTTCCCCACCGGCGCTTTCGCTGCCACAAGGTTCGTGGAATCCGAGAGGAGAGAGAGAGAGAGAGAGGGACAAGAAAGCCATGCATCGGAGCAAGAACGAGGGCATCGAAGGGAGTACCTTTGTGGTGACGGGAGGCCTCGGGTTCATTGGCGCCTCCCTCTGCACCGAGCTCGTCCGCCGCGGCGCCCGCGAGGTCCGCTCCTTCGACCTCCGCACCTCCTCCCCTTGGTCCGACGACCTCCTCCGTGCTGGCGTCCGCTGCGTCCAAGGTGATCCGCCTCTTCGCGATCTCGAAACTTTTTTATTCCTATCCAGTTGGCTCTCACCCTGGATGCTGTCAAAATTTCATCTTTCGCATTCTCATCTTTGTTTACATCAGTTAGGGTTCATAAGAATTAGTAAAGACGGGTTCTTGAGATTAATCCTGTGGGAGATCCCCGTGCCATGGGTTATGTTTACGTGGAGCTCGAACGAGTGATTTGGTTCTTGCAAACGGACGTGGACTTGTAAAATGGGAGAGATGAAGGTGTCAACATGAACTGTTTCAATTGCCCAGTAGTTTTAGTTGCAGCTTGGAAGTTTACTACGTGCTCTCTTCTTTACTGTTGCCTTTCCTGGATAACACATTTAACAGTACCGTGAAACCTCATTCATCTAATTTTTGCAGGGGATGTGAGTCGGATAGAGGATGTCGAGAAAGCTTTATGTGGAGCGGATTGTGTATTCCACCTGGCTTCATATGGCATGTCAGGAAAGGAAATGCTCCAAGCTGGTCGTGTTGATCAGGTTAACCTGAATGGTACCTGCAACATTCTGGATGTGTCCCATGATCTCGGTATTAAGCGGCTGGTGTATGTAAGTACATACAACGTGGTTTTTGGAGGAAGGGAGATAAGGGAGGGGAACGAGTCATTGCCATATTATCCAGTTGATGATCATGTTGATCCATATGGGCGCAGCAAATCCATTGCTGAACAGCTGGTTCTGAAGAGCAATGGTCGCCCGTCCAAGTGAGTACACATGCATAGAAGCAGAATTATTGTTCCCATTCTTGTGGAATTTTCTATTCTAAAGAATTTCGTGCAGTAGCATAATCGTGTATTTTTTTCTCTGTTCTTAGAAGTGATGTATTTTGTTATATGAGGTATGTGCTGAAATGTGTGAAGTATTTACATAACTGGTCAAATGATTGATATAAATGTCAGACAACAAATCAAATGATAAATGTTAGTGATGTACACTCCAAAAATTGTTAGTGATGTGGAGTTACCAAGAGAAATTGGAGCATATTCATTTTAAGATAGTATCCCATGGAACAGCAATGATGTGACGATCAAATCAAAACAATGATTTAAACCCAATGTGTCTTTTAGCTTGTTTTTCCTGTATATATATTCTATTTACCCAGAATGATCTAGTCATAATAGCGCGCCATTATACTACAATTCATATTTTGAACAGTGCATGCATGCAATTTTGCTACTCCTAGCCTTGGAACTACCAATGTTCTGACAGCTTCATGCCAGTGCTGTGCATATTTCTCTTACTGCATGACATTGCTGTGAATGTTTGAAGTTCATGGACATGTTATGCATATTTCTTACTACATGAGATGGAAATGTACTAAGTTAAACTACTCCTAAATCCTAACCAAATTAACCACTTAGAAATATCACGAAGATAATTTTTATTCATAGAAGTCTAAGCTCCAAAGAGAATCATACAACAGTATGTATAGAGTTCTACACACTCCATGACTAGTAAACCTAATATAAGGTAAATTATTTAAAAGGAAATCTAACACAAGGAAACCTCTAAAAGGATTCATATTTAAACCAAATAGACTAAAGGGCAAAAGGCCTATAATTAAATACTAATGATTATGGTATAAGGCCCATAATATTATTCCTTTTCTACATCCGACATTGCTGTGAATGTTAGAAGTTCATGGACATGCTGTGCATGTTCCAGTTAGCGCATAGCAGATTTGTGCATATTTCAGTGAGTGCATGGTGATGCTATGCACACTCCAGCAAGTGCATGACTGTACAGTATCATTCTTGCAAGTGCATGGTGTTGTGCTAATGTCTGCAATTGCATGGAAGAGTTGTGCGCATTCCGCAGTGCATGATATCAGACTGGGCAACATTGTGAGTGACTGGGATCTGTGTCAGCCAACACGGAATACTTTCTAGCGAGTGCATGGTGTTTCGATGCATGCTACTGTTGCACTTTAGTCAATCTCTTGCAAGTTGGTATTTTGTAGTTAGTTAGTTAGTTAGTTAACATGCACATTAAACAGATGGCAGACTCATGTAAAGGGTGAGAGCATGGTAACTTGGCAACTTGTTTGTGGTTTGAAACTATAAATAATTTATTGTTCTTGTCACAATTGAACTGAGAACCACCAAATTTGGACATCATTACTTATATTGTGTTTTTCTTTAAATATTATTTCCTTGGCCTGTCTTATGAAGCAATTAACATTGAGTGCTTGTACTTTTGTCATACATGCAACACTCTCCGTCAAATGCAAAACCTATTCATCCATCAGATTCTTTTAATCCAAAATCTTTTTGGGTGTGAACTTCATAATTTTCTCATTACAGGAATAAGAGTGATGTACGGCTTTATACCTGTGCAATTCGTCCTGCTGCTATCTATGGCCCTGGAGAAGAGCGGCATATCCCAAGAATTCTTTCCCTTGCAAAGTTGGGCTTGATATTGTTTGAAGTTGGTGATTCTAATATCAAGACTGATTGGGTGTATGTTGATAATCTTGTTCTTGCATTATTATTGGCAAGCATGGGTCTTTTGGATGACATTCCTGGTAGAGAAGGGCATCCTGTGGCTGCTGGGCAGGCTTATTTCATATCTGATGGTACAGTTTGAGCTTTAGAAGTATTTATGTTTGGGGTTAAGGAGCTTGTGGAGCTCAGTTGAGTCCACAAATATGAAGCACCATAGATCTCGAGATCTATGATGCTTCTTTAATCTCACTTTATTCTTTCAATAAAGTGGAGTTAAAGGAGGACTGTAGATCTCGAGATTTATGGTGCTCCATACCTATGGAGTAGATTTTAGCTTCACATATTCCTTTTTTATTTTATTTTTTTAACATCTTGTGGTTACATTAACTCATATCTAATAGCTGTTGGGATGTTTTGGAATTTTTGTAATCATATAAACATCCCTAGTTACTTGTGCAAGTCTGCCTAGACATGTTTTGCCCCATTATATGTGGCTCTCTAGAAATTTCTTACCCATCTGTAATTTACTCCTGTTCTGTGTGATGTTAAGTTTCATTGATCTGTGAAAGTTCAAATTTATAAGACTCAGCAGCCTTGACTATTATTACATATCTTATCCTACAATACATGCATTTGCCTTAAGATCTTTTTTTTTTTAAAAGAATTTGCCTTAAGATGTCAATGCACATAATTTCAATGTTAGTCTTGGAAACTTTGGGTTTGGGTGATTCTATCAATCTTTCTACCTTCTTAGCCAAAAACTGAATCTCATAAAGCAGCTTTACTCATGGTACTGCACTGTAAAGAGGATATATTTTGGAAAAAAAGAACTTAGTTGACATTGGCTGGATAAACTTCTATTGCATATTGGTTCAGTTGCATGATGTAGGATGAATGGTGTGTGTAGTTGTTTAGTTTCTGGGCTATGTTTAAGTTCAGAACATGAGTTAAGTCCTTAAGAGTTTAGTTGCTTGATTCTCCATGAGAGAATATTGCTGGAGCATGTCATCCATTTGGTTTTCTTTCACATGGCTATGAAGGATTGACTTTACATGCTAAATGTTCTTTTTTCAGTGAGGCATTAAGCTTTCATTGATCAAAGGTGCTAAAACTTTGTTCTGAAAAAAATTATTACCTTCAGTTCTGATGTAGGTAGTGCTATGAAGTGCTGGTTATCAATTATCTAATCAGTAATTATATTGTGTTTTATAGAAGAAACGGTAATGATATTTTTGAAACTGAAGTTCCATGGAAATAGATGTTTTAGGAAGTGAAAATGGAAATTGGAATATGCATAATTTGAGATTTTTGTACAGCAAATTGTTCTGCACATCCAGAGCTGAATTATTCTGACAAAGAATCTTCTAATTGATAAATCTTACAGACAATTACACAGTATCTTCCATATAATGTATCTGATTTCACCCTCATTAAATGAGACAAAAAGACCATGAGCCACTGGAGTGAAGATTAAAGGGACTAAATAGTACTTCCTTGTCCTTCAAACAAGGGATCTCTCTCTCTCTCTCTCTCTCTCTCTCTCTCTCTCTAAAAAGGGGATATTTCCCTAGTTGTGGTAATTTTCATTTACTCAGAGTTCTTAAGATGTAGCTTAAGATATCATATGTTTGAGATGATCTAGATACTAATTGATGTGTTTTCTCTTATCTATACAGGTTCACCAGTTAACAGTATGGAATTTCTCATCAATCCTTTGTTAAAAGCTCTAGATTATGTCACACCGCTTATAACAATAAAAGTCCAGCATGCGCTTTTCATGTCACATATCTTTCGGGTTGTTTATACATTTATATATCCATGGCTGAATCGGAGATGGCTTCCACAACCTTTTCTTCTTCCTGCGGAAGTGTATAAGGTAGTATGTGTTGCAGTTTGATTGGGATTCCTAAGCTTTGTCAATATAACTACTGCATAGGAAATCACTAATCTTAAATCTTATCCAATTGCATGCTATTGTATTCCTATGTTTGTATGTCTCATTGAATGAAGCATAAATGGTCCATACTTCTTACTTCATGCGATGGAAAATTTAATTATGTGGTTTCTTGCATTAAAGAGAGACAGGTTGCAAATTTTCAGTACTCAAAGAGTATTCTATATCATGTATTCATGTCTCGACCTTTAGCATGTCAAATGAATCTGTTTTGTTTCTGCACCTCTCGATATTTGTTCATGTTAATTCTTTCCCCATCTTGTCTGGTCCTTATTTATCCATTATATGTGCTGAAATTGAAATCATTTTGCCTTGCGATTTTTAGCCTCACAAGCAAACCTTTGTCAGGACAGAAAATTCTGTTTGTTTTTCTGCATGAACTTAGTACCTTAATCTTGATTGCTTGATGGATTCATTGCTTGTACNTATACTTTGTCATATAAGTAAGATTTAAAATAATTATGTTAAATAAAAAAAACTTAATAAATCAATCGGGCATATTAGTATTTAATAATTATCTTATTATTTATTTTTTATCATTAAGCACTATTACAAATTATGACTTAAAACTAAAGAATATCATATTATTATAATTAATAATATGTGCTCATGTATTTTGATTTTACACCTATTTTTATTGTAGTGACCGGATGTGGTCACTCCATTTTTCTTACAATTTCTTTTTTTATATTAATTTATTAATATCCGGTTCGACCATTCAGTCTAACCGATCCGACCGATCCGACCTGACTCGTCAAGCTATCCAGGTCGATGTCTGGATCGGATTTTAAAACATTGCTTGTGATGGTTGCGAAGTATACATTTCAGATTGAATACTAGCTTATTTTTTTATGATGATTACAAAATTTCTAACTTTAACTGTTTTCATTAACAGATTGGTGTGACCCATTACTTCTCCATCCTGAAAGCTAAGCAGGAGCTTGGTTATGTTCCAATGGTAAGCCCCCATGAGGGCTTGACAAACACCATCTCATTTTGGCAAGACAGGAAGAGTAAAGAACTGGAAGGGCCGACCATATTTATATGGATCTATGTCATTTTAGGAATGTCCATATTGTTCTGTGGATCTTTCCTGCCCCCACTCGGGCCACTATCATGGGCAACGACCATCTGTTTATTCGTATTACGGTCACTCTGGGTCACCAGGCTCGTCTTTCTGGTTGCAACAGCTTTGCATGTTGGTGAAGCAATCTACGCATGGCACCTGTCGAGAAGGGTGGATCCTGCAAATTCCAGTGGCTGGTTCTGGCAGACTTTGGTTCTTGGCTTCTTTTCATTAAGGTTCTTGTTGAAGAGAGACAAAGCTGAATGAGCGAATGTCTCTAATGATTCTCTTTTACATCTGAAAAAAATCTACTAATGATGCAAGAAAGAAACCTGCCATTGCTCTGTGGGCGAGCCATACTTTATTCAACACTTGTTTTGGCATGTCTCATCTCCTTTCCCTCCGAGTTGCATGATCAATGTAACACCCTCAGACCCACACCCTGCCAGATGGCAAAATATGAACTCGGAGACGCTACGACGATGCAATCCTTTGACCAAATATTTGACTTTGTTGATCAGTCAATAAAATTATATAAATGCGGAAGACTTTAATCAATTAAAATAATATTCAGTAAAGTAAATGCGGAAGTCTGAACAATATAATTAGTGTCATAAATCTAATGACTCTAAGGATGACACTAAGACCCTGTCATGTGCATAGCAACAGCATCATTACGAGCAAATCTGTAGTCACCAGCACCATCATCCACAGTAGAACTAGTACCTGTAGGATCATATAGGGAAAGCAGTATTCCATGAGCAATTACGCCTAGTGTGTAAGGCACAAGTAGATATAGAATCATAACAATAAACATCATGACAATAAAC
>LTAE01009882.1:0-12804 GCA_001647135.1 Pontederia paniculata
GATCGTTTGTGCTTCACTGCTGCTCACATGCTCTCTTGCTCTGATACTGGTTGACCGCTTATATCCTTAGGACTCCCACTACACACATATGGTTCTTCATGATATATATTACGTGTGCAGTGGTCGTCCATTCCTTCAGCTCAGGTCGACTGCTGTACTGAACTTGACTATGTCCTGTTACAGAAATCAGCTCAAACAAGTTCATCAGTACAGACTGAGTTCACTTACAAATTTGTGATCATTCAAAACATTCTCGGGATCCTAGATTCAACAATAAGTATATGTCAAGATACTTTTGGAGTATGTACCTTGGAGTTCTTTAAACAGATTTTTGCCTCAATTTGAACCTTCCACAATTATCATGAATATGTGTCTTTTTATATTATTTCCATATTTTCGCTAATGCATTTAGATATGTTGACTGATCATGATCAAGAAATATATAATAGTAGTAGCACATTCAAATGTATTTATTTATTTATTTATTTATTTATATGTATATTAGATAAAGATAATGGACTGGTGGTGGGGTTAGGAAATTGTCCAAGGTTTCTTTTGTTCTTAAAATGTTGTTGTTGTCTAGGAGGGACAAGCCCATAGATTTCAATCATCGAATGCAACGTCATATAAGCTCTATTACATTAGGGAAAAAAAAGAACAATGCAATATTTCAATATTTTTTTAGTTTTTTGTGTTGACATCATCATAATAAATCATCTCTCTAGTGATTTATTTCTAGCGTTATTTTTATTTTTTTCCCTCGAGCTATCACGAAATTTCAAATATATCCCTAAACTACAAAATAAGTAGGTCTGAACTTTTTTTTGGACAATTTCATCCAACAAACTCGTATTGAATTTATTTAAATTATTTTAATTTATTAATTTATCATTTTACCTTCCAAACTAAAAAAATACTCTCGTTGCTCGCTCTCTCTCTCCTCTCTCAAATATCTCTCTCTTGTGTCTATGCTCTCTCTCTCTCTCTTCAGTCTCTCTATCTCTTGCTCTTTCTATGTTGTCTCTCTCTCCCTCGACGCTCGCACATGCAAAGTTGGCGCTTGTGCAGGTGAACATTAGCGTAGGCACTCGCAGGCGTGCGCCAGCTCGCATGCGTAGGTGAGCAGGAAGCTCGTCGGCGCGCGCTCAGACGAGGAGTGCGAGAGAGATTAAGGAGAGGAAAGAGGCAAGAGAAAGAGAAGGAGAGAGAGAGAGGAAATATTTTTTTAATAAGAGGATAGAATANATATATATATATATATATATATTTGTGTGTGTATAGTGTAAGGAATTTTACCGATATATATGTATATAAGAGGGGGTGGTAAGGATGGAGAAACATGACGGTTTAAGTTATAGCATATCCGAGTTATATGCCAAAGCTTCACACTTGAATTGAATTGAATTCATAAACATAAGATTGGATATGGTAAAACCTTTTATGTTCTAGAAGCAATTTTTTTCTGCTACAGAAAATGACATTTTGCCATCAATTTTTTTCTCACTAATGAATGTCGTTTTGTCTTTTGATTAAGAAGATTTTACAATAAAAGAAGTAAAAGAAAGAAGTATATGCTGACACAACATGGTCCGGATCAAGTATGCCTAAAGGTTGTGACATGACGTGTCCATATTATGCACTTTCGATCTAAGATCGATATAAAAAATCTATGTTATATTTGTGACTTTTTTTTGGATTTTGGATTGTCTTTATAATATTTAAAATTATCAATTTTGAATAATTTGTATCATCTCATATTGGATATTTAATCTATAATTACGAAACTCTTAATGAATTTTTTTTTCAGGAGAGCTATATTTGTGGATTTGGCATAGCTGCATTTTTATAATTTACTGGTTAATTATTTATATCTGCATATTTAATTTTGAGTTAAAAATTTTAATTATTATCATACACATTCTTCGTATTTTCACTGTCATGTTGTTATTCTTTTCATTGTTTCGATTTTTTTATAATTTATACAGTTAAATTTGTACCTTTATATTAAAAAACTTGAATGAAAATGAGAGGTCCTATCTGCTTCCTCACTCCTGTATATTACATGTAGTGCGTCATTTTCGCTTATTGAACATCAAGTTATATTTAAACAACAATATCTCTTAAAAATCGTCTTTATTATTGATTTATATTTTTATCCTTCTATAAAGTGTTAATAATATTTTTTAGAGTAACAATAGTCATTTATCCCCTCTCAACATTCTCTATACCATTTAGATTTTGTCGAGTCAGACGGCATAAACGTAGTCTTGTCGTGCTTGCCCAAATGAAACATAGCCTTAGACTTATCGCACAATATTTTTAATTCTTTAAAATGTTTTATTGTTTTTTTTAGAATTTCACCTTCTAGAATATAAATATACTAATAAATAATAATAGTATAAATGTACAGACTTATATTATTAATAATATATTATTATATTACAATTAGTCTATTAACCGTGCGATGCACAATCATTATCTAAAAAAAATAGTAATAATATAAATTATATATATATATATATATATATATATATATTAATTATATAGAGGGAAAGTCGATTATAAAGGTGTTCTTGAGATTCGATTCTATTCGAGACTAAATTTGATCTATCTCGATCAATTTTAATTAAGTTGAGTTGGGTCGAATTTATAATAAATTAGTTATCAAATTTGATCCAACCCAAATTTTATTCGATCGAGTTTAAATCAAATTAGATCATCTTTTCGATTGATTTTTTCATATTTTAAATTAATTTTTTTTCTGATATTTAATATTAATTATATTATTTAAAAATAAATATCATATTTTTCAAATATTTGAAATAATTTTCAAGGACATAAAGTATTAGGTTTTATATTTTTCTAATTATAAAATAATATAAAATTCTTATCTAAATCAATTTGTTCAAGTTTAATAAAAAAAATATACAAAAGTTTGAGTTAGTAGGTCGAGTCGGGTTAATCGAGTTTGAAAAATTAAAATCCGTACTCGATTCATTGGTCATCAAATTAGTTTACGTTCGACTGAACTAACAATCTAAACCTATATGTTCAAGTTCACCAAGTCGATTTGACACACTAAACACCCTTAATCAATCAAAATAAAATTGAGAATATTAAATTATAAATTATAAAAAAGTTATCAAATTAGTTGATATTAATATAAAGTTCTTAATTTTTTATACTTCAATTTATCATCAAACACATGCATTGTGTTAAGAATAGTACAAAATATATAATGATATATAATTTATATGTAAAAACATATCTATTATGTTTATATAATTAAGTAATTGAGTCTCACATTATATTATGGTTTTGTTCGATATAGATTAATTTAGAGTTTAAAATTTTGACTAATGTCAAAATATTAATTTGTTAAATTGATGTATTTGATAAACTAATTTGAGCGGCAATGGAAAAATTTAACAATCATTTTAGTAGCATAATTTCATTAGAATTTATAACATGAGAAATAAAGATATATTTTTTATTTCTAATTTGTCTTTTTCATTAGACATTTTTTTTCAATTAGTAAAGTGAAAAAAATACATCCAACATTAAAATTACTTACTTAATTAATGATAACTCAAATTAAATTAATTATGTCATATTGTACGTGAAAATTAATTTCATATAAAAATAGTATATTTTCTACATCTATAATATACGTGTAAATATAATATAATAAAATTTTATGGGGACACTGAATGTACAGCTCACCAATTAAGCTGTAAATTGCAGCCCCTTTTATGGGTCGTCCGATAAAAATGGACGGTTGTCGATCCAAAAATTGAGGAGCCTGAAAGCGAAGGAGAGAAAGAAAATATTTCGTCTAGAGGAAATGTATTAGATTAGTTGAACCGAGATCACATTTGAAGAGAACTCATTTAAAGGGAAAGTTGAACAGAGTCGATCCCGAAGTATTTTTTTCCTATCGCACGAGTTCTTTGTCCTTTGCATAAACATTTTTATCTTCAGAAGTCAATCCCGAAATGTTTTTTTCCCTATAGCACGAATTATGAACTTTTTTTTTCTTTCTAAAATCATAATTCAAGGTTTCCTAATTGCACCTCTTATCTCGTCACTCAGTTTTATGCTAATTCTGATGTTCATTTAAATTATCAAGATGATAGAGAAAGAACTCTCTTTCTTTATTTCTACAGGCGTCATGGATGAACAAAAATATCTTTTTTGAGGAGTACTTTGCCATTAATGAGTCAAGAAAGAAAAAAATCTTTTTGTTGGCAAGTGACTGACAATAGAGTGTTCACTCACTCAAGAGGATGAGAGAGGATACCAGATGGAAGATGGAGGGAAAAAGAATGAGGGACCAGACAAGAGATAAAGGAATAGAGGGAGGAAGACGGGCTTGAATAGAATAAATTCTAAAAATATTTCTTGATGGACGGCAAGATGTTGGCCGCAAGTTACAACTTAATTGTGCGCTATATAATCATTTTTCCCAAATTTTATTTGTTCATAATATTTAAGGTCATAATATAAATTAATTAAAAATTTTAAAATAAAAGTTTCAAATGTGTATAAATTATATTTTTTTATAATTTATTATATTAACTCATTAAATTTATTTACATCATTTTGTACTTCTCGACTTTTACATTTATCACTACTTTTATCCTATAATTGAACTCCTAAACACTCATCACTAATAATTAATTATTATTTATTAATATCACTGTATCATATCTTTTTGTTGGTTTATTATATGAATATCGATTCTTGTTACTAATTGCATGTATAGTTTGTTAGTCATGTAAGTCTACAAATACCATGGAGTTCATGATATGAACAGATAAGAGAAAATATTATTCTCTAATTTAATTTGTTTTCCTGGTATTAGAGCCAATCTCCTAAAATAAAGACGCATTAAAAGAAAATCGTGAGGGACGAAGTGTCATGCGGAGCAAAGAAACTCTCTAGGGGCCACCTCTAGAATCCAAAGCAGACAATATCTCAGGGGTGAAGAGAAAATGTCGTTGTGCTACTCTGATACTACCAAAAGACGCATTTTAGATTCGTGCGGGTCATGGGCCCAAAGCGAATAATTTCTTGAATTGGGTCAGGAGCGTTAAAAAGTGAACCATGTGATGTTTGTTTGAAAGCAAAACACACACGATCACCATTTCCATCCAGTGATAATAAAGCAGCCCCATGTTTTGATTTGATCCATTGTGACATATGGGGACCTTACAATACTTGTTCACTTACCGGTGCTAGATACTTTCTCACCTTAGTTGATGATCGTAGCAGGAGTACCTGGGTCTATTTATTACGTGATAAATCAAAGTCTATAACCTTCTTAATCAAATTTTGTACGATGATCTTGGCACAACTTAATATTCAAATTAAGGTGTTACGTAATGATAATGGCAAAGAGTTCATGTCAAAATCCTTTCAAGACTATTGTTCCATTCATGGCTTTATTAATCAAAAATCATGTGTAGATTCTCCCCAACAAAATGAAAGGGTTGAATGAAAGCACCACCACATTCTTAATGTTGCTCGAGCTTTACGTTTTCAAGCCCGCCTTCCTACTAAGTTTTGGGGCGAGTGCATCCTAACTGTTGTTTATTTGATTAACTACACTCCTACTCCTCTTTTGAATGGAAAGATACCTTTTGAGATTTTGTTTGCTCGACCTTCTACTTATGAACATCTGCGTGTTTTAGGTTGTATTTGTTATTCCAATTGGAGACCACGCCCCACAGACAAGTTTCAAGCACGTGCTCGTAAGTGTATATTTTTGGGATATCCTTTTGCTCGAAAAGGATGGAAGGTCTATGATATAGAAATTGGTGACATGTTTATTTCCCGATATATCACATTTTTTGAAGATACAGCCCGTTCATTTCCCACAGATATTACTTTTGATCCATCTATAGCTTTGCCTTTATTTGATGAGCCGTTAGATTTTCCTTGCAACACAACTTCTGAAAGACCCCTTCGAATTGTCCTCCTGAATCCACCTTGCAACCACCTCCAGATGGCCCACTTGATCAGCCTTCTATCATGCTCCCAACTGAAGTACTCACTCAACAATCACTTGATTCCAATACATCTATTATGCCATAGAATCAACCAGCCAGGAGAGTCATGCTTCAAAAATAGTTCGCAGAATGCCTCCTCGGATCAGGAGGCCACCTACCAAACTTCAAGTTTATGATCGTAACTCTATGCTTATTGATAAAACCCTTTGTTCATCCCGTAGTCTCAATCCTTCTTCTGGTACGGTTCACCCTCTTAGTCATTATGTATCTTATGATAATTTTCCTCCTGCACATAAGGCCTTCATGGCCACATTAGATGCTTCTACAAAACCCAAGAACTATTCTACAGCTATGAAGGACGTTTGTTGGCGCAATGCCATGGCTCAAGAAATCAAAGCTCTTGAAGATCAAGGTACTTGGCATCTTGTTAATCTTCCTCCTGGAAAGAAACCTATAGGTTGCAAATAGGTTTATAAAATAAAAAGGAAGGTTGATGGCAGTGTGGAATGTTACAAAGCTCGTCTTGTCGCAAAAGGTTATACTCAAGTGGAAGGTCTTGATTTTCATGAAACTTTTGCTCCAGTTGCTAAGCTTGTGACTGTTCGTTGCTTACTTTCTATTGCTTTATTTCATAATTTGGAGATCCATCAATTAGATGTCAATAATGTCTTTTTACATGGTGATCTTGATGAGGAGGTTTATATGAAATTTCCTCCTGGATTCTCTATCTCTCATCCTAATCAAGTTAGCGGACTACAAAAATTTCTTTATGGTCTTCGACAAGCTTCTCGTCAATGGTTTGCCAAACTCACTGCTTCCTTGATTAGTTATGGTTTCGTTCAATCTCCAGTTGACCATTCTCTTTTTATTTACCGTCATGACAATGTTTTTATGGATCTTTTGATATATGTTGATGATTTATTGCTCGCAAGTAATATGCCTGCTGAAAGTCAAATTTTTAAGAAGTATCTTGCTTCTTGTTTCAAGATCAAGGATCTCGGGCCTCTTAAGTATTTTCTTGGTATCGAGGTTGCACGATGTCCTTCTGGGTTATTCCTCTCACAACGCAAATATGTTCTCGACATATTAGATGAATGTGGCATGGCTGGCGCGAAACCTACTCTTTTTCCTATGGAACAATGTCATGGCTTATCTTCTACCAAAGGTCTTTTATTAGATGATCCCATCAGATATCGTCGTCTTATTGGATGACTCATCTATCTAGTTGTCACTCGTCCAGATATTTGTTATGTTGTCCACATCTTGTCTCAATTTATGAAGGAGCCGCGGATACCTCATTGGGATGCTGCAATGCGAGTGCTTCTTTATTTAAAACAAAGTCCATGTCGTGGTATTATTCTTCATCGGCCTTCTTCTTTGCATTTAGATGGATTTTGCGTCTCTGATTGGGCTGCATGCCCCACAACTCGTCGCTCTGTTTTGGTTACTTCATTACACTTGGTGGTTGTCTGATATCATGGCATAGCAAGAAACAAGATATAGTTTCTCGTTCTTCAGCTGAAGTTGAATATCGTGCAATGGGTTTAGCTACTTGTGAACTCTTGTGGCTTCGAACACTACTTTGTTCATTTGGCATCATTCATTATTGGCCCATGCGATTTTTTTGTGATAATCAAGTTGCTTGTCATATTGCTAACAATCCGGTCTTTTATGAACGTACCAAGCACATAGAGATCGACTGTCATTTTATTCGCCATCATATCAAGCACCATCGTATTATTACTGCATATGTACCTTCATTTTTAGCTAGCAGATATTCTCACTAAAGCTTTGGGACGTGATCGTTTTAGCACACTTCTTGGAAAGTTGGGTGTTGTTGACACATGCACTCCAACTTGAGGGGGAGTATCACCGTATCATATCTTTTTTGTTGGTTTGTTATCAACTATAGATATGAATATTGATTCTTGTTGTAACTGCATGTATAGTGTGTTAGCCATGTAAGTCTACAAATACCATGGAGTTCATTATATGAACAAATAAGAGAAAATATTATTCTCTCTAATTTAATTTGTTTTCAATTAATAAATCGTTATCCTGCACTTAATATTTTGTCGACCACGGATTGACCCATCCACTCTATATAGAGATTAGATAAAATATTATCTATAGTATTTTTATTTTTATTAACTGAAATTATTATTGATATAAACTATTTTTTTATAAAGAAGTTGAGAATAACGTTATATATATTATCTTTCGTTTATTTGAATTTCATAATCATATTTGTCACTTCCAATTTAAACACATTTAATCATTCTCAATTCCAATCAAATTAAATTAATTTGCTTGAGTTAGGACTATCTTAAAATAATCAATATAATATTTGTTGGATCTTCTCTTGAAAGAAACAAGTAATAATGCAAATAATAATATGTTAGCCATTTTAAGAAAATATCTAACATGCAAATAATTGTTGAAGAAATATCTAATTGGTAATTAAAATAATACTTGACCGAGAACTCTTTTAAAATAATTATATTTTTTTTTTACTTTTTTATGTTTCCAGGGAAACAATATTAAAAATTAAGTAAGACATATAAATTTTATTTGTAAGTTCACTTCTCTCTCTCTCATATATATATGCTCATTAAAATATTTATTATTTAATTACTTTTTTGTGAAAGTTATATTTTATTTTCTTTCAATAAATTTTCAAAAAAAAACTATTTTTAATTTTGGTAATTTATTCAAATTTAAACTCTTTTAAAATAATCATCATTTACCTATAAATTTATATTTTCATAATTTACTTGTTTGAAATATCTTATACATCAAAATTTTATTACAAAATAATTTTATATTATTACAAAGAAGATAATAAATTATATATTTTTTTATAATTTATTATATTAACTCGTTAAATTTATTTACATCATTTTGTACTTCTCAACTTTTACATTTATCACTACTTTTATCCTATAATTAAACTCCTAAACACTCATCACTAATAATTAATTATTATTTATTAATAAATCGTTATCCTGCACTTAATATTTTGTCGACCACGGATTGACCCATCCACTCTATATAGAGATTAGATAAAATATTATCTATAGTATTTTTATTTTTATTAACTGAAATTATTATTGATATAAACTATTTTTTTATAAAGAAGTTGAGAATAACGTTATATATATTATCTTTCGTTTATTTGAATTTCATAATCATATTTGTCACTTCCAATTTAAACACATTTAATCATTCTCAATTCCAATCAAATTAAATTAATTTGCTTGAGTTAGGACTATCTTAAAATAATCAATATAATATTTGTTGGATCTTCTCTTGAAAGAAACAAGTAATAATGCAAATAATAATATGTTAGCCATTTTAAGAAAATATCTAACATGCAAATAATTGTTGAAGAAATATCTAATTGGTAATTAAAATAATACTTGACCGAGAACTCTTTTAAAATAATTATATTTTTTTTTTACTTTTTTATGTTTCCAGGGAAACAATATTAAAAATTAAGTAAGACATATAAATTTTATTTGTAAGTTCACTTCTCTCTCTCTCATATATATATGCTCATTAAAATATTTATTATTTAATTACTTTTTTGTGAAAGTTATATTTTATTTTCTTTCAATAAATTTTCAAAAAAAAACTATTTTTAATTTTGGTAATTTATTCAAATTTAAACTCTTTTAAAATAATCATCATTTACCTATAAATTTATATTTTCATAATTTACTTGTTTGAAATATCTTATACATCAAAATTTTATTACAAAATAATTTTATATTATTACAAAGAAGATAATAAATTATATATTTTTTTATAATTTATTATATTAACTCGTTAAATTTATTTACATCATTTTGTACTTCTCAACTTTTACATTTATCACTACTTTTATCCTATAATTAAACTCCTAAACACTCATCACTAATACTCTCTGATATATATATATATATATATATATATGCTCATTAAAATATTTATTATTTAATTAGTTTTTTTTTAAAAGTTATATTTTATTTTCTTTCAAAAAAATATCTTTAATTTTGTTAATTTACTCTAATTTGAACTCTTTTAAAATAATCATCATTTACCTGTAAATTTATATTTTTCATAATATACTTGTTTGAAATCTCTTATACATCAAAATTTTATTACAAAATAATTTTATATTATTACAAAGAAGATAATAACATATTATATTTCTATTTTTCAATATTAGTTTCTTACATGTTTTTCATGACAAAATAAACTCCAAAAAGTTAAATTATAAATTTATATTTTCATAATTTATTTGTTTAAAATCTTTTATACATCAAAATTTTATTGTAAAACAATTTTATATTTTTACAAGGAAGATAATAATGTATTATACTTTTATCTTTTCAAATTTCTCTTCCATTTTATTTAAAATAGTTTTGGTTGAGTTAGGATTATTTTAAAAATAATTTACTTTTTATTTATTATTTTATATAACAAACTTTTTATTATTAGATATTTGTTTGTACCAATATTATTTTCTTATATCACAAACTTTTTATTATAAAATATCTTTTTAATTTTATATATATATATATATATATATTATTGACATAATAGATATTGTTAGATTATTGTAAAATTACTAAGATTATAAATATTTTGTAAGATACTTTTTGTCTTAATATCATACACATGTCTTCGTACTAATGTGCCACTTGACATCTTCTCGTGGCTTCGACCTTGTGTGTGTGTATCATACTTTTAATATATATTAAGTTTGTTAAAATAATATTATAAAAATGAAAATTTTGAAAGAAAAAATGGGTGAATCAAGATGATTTGGTTGGTCATGAAGTTAATATAAGTTTTCATTAAAGAAGTTCACCTCTTGCAACCTAGAGGAATTGGAATGAAAAGTAAGGAGCTTCTCCTCGTTTAAAAAAAGATCTCGAGTTTGCATTCTCTATACGTAAAAAAATTATATTTATCCATCATGTTCGATCCAGAATAATATAAATTAATTGAGAACAGTAGTAGTAACTCCGGATACTATAAGAGCAAACAGAAAATCACCATTAGCATATTTAGGTAGCTTGTCGTGAGTGTCGGGTATGGTGCATGTCTCCACCTTTAACTCATCTCATTTAGTTGGAGAATAAAATTAAGCTTAAGATCTTATTTCTTAAATCTTTAATTAAACATTCTTTTCTTCTTTTTATGTGGGTCCCACAATATTTATGATAAGAAAAATAAAAAGTAGAGACTAATTTATTTTGTTCTCTCTCTTGTTTTATAATATTTTCATGGGATTAAGAGGAATGAACTAACTATGATTTTAAATGTGAAATTTGTTAATTCAATATATATTCTTGCAACTGTAATGCATCTATAATACCACTACTCCAATTAGTTGATGGAATATTCCGCTCTCACATTTTTTATTGTTGATGCATTTAATATTGTGACCCCAATGTATGATTAAAAAGTGAAAAATAAAATTTTAATATTGATCTTATTTCACAAAAAAATAGAGTCAATATGTAACACCCCCAAAATCACACCTTGCCACCTGACAAAATCATGACTTTAAGGACGCCACCGTCTTACATCAGTGACTTTTCTTTGACCTATCCACTAGTCAATGCTATGTACATGTCATTGTTTAAGTCAATACTTAACCTATAACCAAGATTTATGCCATGTGCAAATCATCTCATCATGAACATCATCATGCTACCTTTGCGCAACCATCATCTATCTATACCTATTTGCCTGCAGGATCAAAATACAGGGAAGACAATCCTTCCATGAGCTATGAAGCCCAATATGTAAAGAATAATAATTCAATAGGCTAAAACATATATGAAGATATCAATAAAAGAGAACATCTTCTATCATACATTCATCATTATAAAATATTAACTTTACTTTCAATTCCTTTACATTTTTTTCTTTTACTTTTCTTCTTTTAGTGACATCAGTTCATCAGTATCAAACTCTTTCATCTTTCATTTCAGTAACAGTGATAAGAACATCAGTTACACCTAACTCTCATGGTATACAACATATCAGTATGTTCATGTCCAGTTCATTATTCTTCTTTTCATTAATCTTGATAGCATCTTTTAATTCAATCAGTAATGGATAATTAACATTACATGAAGATTTCAGCAATCCGTCGTCATAATGGCTAGCTAGGCCATGGGGTCAACCTTAGACCCATAGACAATCTTCAATAACAATAGTCCCAATGGACTCAGTAACAATTGATCCAAAAGAAGTCAACAATACTTCACGAAGAATTAATTGTTGTTTCTTAAGGAACCATTTAACAGTAGTAACAGTATAAATCCCTCAGTCCGTCGGGGCATTCCTCTTTATGTTACAAGTTCAAATATAATCATTAACATCTTTTACTCTTCATTACCTATTATGCTAAGTTCACGTGATAGTATACTAACCATACCTCAATCAAGTTCAATCAATCAATCGAACATTACATCAATCACCCCGGGACACGTCTCGTGTCAGGTGTGACACGGCCCATGTTGTGTACCGGGTCAAGCAGCGTTCAGGTGAACACAATCGTTTCACGAAAAGAGACATTACAAGTAAAAACATGGACCGTGTTCATGACAACAGACCATTTTTTTTGCATGATTCGTTCTATGATCTTCTTTAGAAAACATGAATCGCGTCGGAGAATGACACGACTCATTCTTATTATTTATTATAAAATAGCCCTAGGACACGGACTGTATCCCAAAGGCATACGGTCTGTTTCCTGAGGGCGTGTTTGCTCCAGTCGATGCAGCCTGCGTCA
>LTAE01009883.1:0-17768 GCA_001647135.1 Pontederia paniculata
CATGCTTCAACTCCTCTTCACATGTATTCTTCCTTCAACATCTGTCGACCGCTCTATGTTCGTAGGACGGCCACTGCACACGTTTCTTCTGAGATATCTTTCCTGTGCATAGGTCGTCCAATCTTTTAGCTTTGGTCGATCTAACATCTCCTGAACTTGAATCAACCTGTTATAAAATTCAGCTCAACAAGTTCATCAGTACAGACTAAGTTCACTTACAAATTTGTGATCATCAAAACACATTCGGGATCCTAGATTCAACAGTTAGGACACGAAGTCGGTCGATCGACCTATAACAGAAGTCGACTGACCCGCGCGAAAACAACCATATATGCAACTTAAACACCCATTATTTTCATTTCTTTTTTCACATTCTCTCTCCTATTCGAGTGATCTCTCTCCTTTTCTCGTTCGATCGTTGTCCTAAGTAATTTCTTGTTGTTTTTATGTTTCTTGATCTTATTAATCAAATTGGCACATTGTCCCTTTTTCCAAACCCTAGGTGCCATTTTTTTCTCAAAAAGCTAGTTTTCCCCCTAATTAAGTTTGATGCTTTCGATCCAGTCTAGGGCATCATTGTCCCTCTTTTTGGCTCAAAATCCTTCAGCACACTTTTTCTCCTTGATTACAATCCTCAATCAATGCATTTTATCGTGATTGGCTCCTCAATTTGTGGTGGCCGAATTTCGCTCTTGGATTCTAAGTTCTTTCTCCTAATTTTTTACCCTAAACATTATGTCTAGAAGATCCACTCGTCGCCCTACTGTTACTAGTCAGCGAATGACTTTTCAAGATAGTTCCCATGCTCGCTTTTTTAATGATCCTTTTGAGGAGGAGGACTTTGAACCTACCCCACCTCGTTCTTCACGTCGTCGGGGTTATGATGAGTCCATATTTATTAGTCAATAAGTTGCGAACTCTTTTGATAAGTTATATGTTAAAAGTAAAGTGGACAAACTTTACAAAATTGATTGGGACTCACTTAATCTTCCTCAAGTCAAGGATCTTTTGATTCAAGTTAATTGGTATAGTCTTCTTAAGATCCAAGACCTATCTTTCCCGACCTCGTTCATTTATTTTATGCTAACATGACCTATGATGTTAGCACTAGGGAAATTACAAATCGTCTTTCAGGGAAATCCATTCGTCTAAATCCTCAGAAGGTGTGTGAAATGTTTGACATTCCATATTTCCACACTAGCACCTTCCTACCTACGGATGGCCCGAGAATGACATTCCTATGACCACCGCTCTTGAGGTTGTCCTTGAGGGGAGGGTTCAAAGGTTTTAGGCTAAGCTCAGTCATAAATGTCTTGGTCCTTTGATAAAGATTGCTCATCACATTATTAGTTTTATCCTTGTTCCACATCATGGTCATTTCAATGATATCTACTTATACAATGTCTACCTTATGTATTGTCTTCTTCAGCATGGCGGAGCTCGCGTTAACCTTGGTTGTTTTATTATTCATACTATGGCCAAGACACATGAGCAGTTTATTAGTAGACATGGACATAATGTTGGCCTTTACTTTGGTCAAATTATCACCTGAGTTATTGTCAACAAAGATATTGTCATTCCCTCCACCTATTAGCCTTTCCCACTCATTCGTGTTGAGATCATTGATCGGATCACCATCCACAAAAAATGAAACTTCATCTTCATGACAATGATTGAGTTCATGGAAGATGCGACTGTATCAAAGGATGGTGGTTATTATTGAAGGCGATGATGAGGGTGTGAAAAGAGTCGTTTGATTTCGTTGAACTCTATGCGGATGCGAAAACTGTGTCGATGGCGTATGCAGGCGGATGTGAAAGCAACTTGAATTTAAACGTTGTTGAGTCCCAAGAAGATTGCAAAATCCGCGGTGAGTGGGGGTTTTAACGACTGGATGAATTGACTCTATGAGCACGTCACCGCAAGCTTGCTTTTTGGCGCAAGTATTTAAATATCGGATTATGAACTGACTCGATTAGGAATGTCACATGCCCCTGTTCGGGGGCAGGGATATGTTCCCCGCCCCCACTCCGCCAACTCGTCTTCGTCCCCACCCCCGCCCCGAATCCCCGTGGATAAATTTCCCGCCCCGTCCCCTCAAATCCCCGAACCTCCGTGGGGACCCCCATTATCTGAAATTTAACAAAAAAATATTTTTTAAAAAGAAAATATTCAATAAAATAATAAAAAATAATATTCATAAAAATATTATATTATGCATATATGTATTTAAATATTAAAATTTATATTTATGAATAAATACTTATAAATACTACTTAAATAGTGTTATATTAATATAATTAATTTTAAAATATTTTAATAAGTACATATATACGTGCGAGGATCGAGGATCCGTGGGGCGGGTCCTAAACAAATAAATTTAATAAGTTCCCTGCCCCGATCCCCGAATTGGGGTGCATCTCTACGGGTCCTAACAAATAAATATATAAAATAAGTAGTATACAATTATAAATAATAATAAAAATAAATTAATAATAATCATTCTAAATTATTATTATATTAAAATAATTAATAATTATTATTATTTATAATATATGAATAATTTATTATGATTAATTAATGATGCTAATATTAAAATTAATATAAATATTATTAGTATATTTAATGATAAAAATAAAAAGTAATATTACTAAGTGATTAATAATAATTATATTAATTAGTACATTATTACATTAATATTTATTTGTCTTTTTTATCATATATTTAAATAAAATTCTAAGGATGAATGTGAAAAAAAGATTATAATAGATTATAAATTGTATTATAGGAGAGAGAAAAAAATATATTTGAGGAGAGAGAAAGTATGATATTATAGGGGAGAGAAAATGGTAAAATTTGAGGAAAATGAAAGTTATGATATTATATTATAGGAGAGAAAGTAAGATATTAAATGGGAGAGAACGAGTATTAGATGAGATATAATATTATATTTAAAAAATATGAGAAAATTAAAGGAGAGAGAAAGTTATGAAATTATATTATAGGAGAGACAAAGTGAGTATATTACATGAGTGAGTGACAAAATGAAAAAAAATAGAGGAGAGAGAAAGTGAGTCATTACAAAAGAGAAAAGATGATAAAATTGGAGGAGACAAAGTTATGAGATGAAATTGTAGGAGAGAGAAAAATGGATATTACATGAGAGAGAAAATGAGATAAATGGATGAGAGAAAAAATAAAATATTATAGGAGAGAGAAAGTGATATATTACAAAAGAGAAAAAAATGAGAAAATTGAAGGAGAGAAAAAGCTATGAGATTATATTATAGGAGAGATAAAGTGAGATATTAAATGAGAGAGAATGAGAAAAATGAAGGAGAGAGAAAATAAGAAAAATGGAGGAGAGAAAAAGTGAAATATTATAAGAAAGAAAAAAAAGAGATATTACTTGAAAGAAAACAATGAGAAAAATAAAAGAGAAAGAAATTAATATATTACAAAAGAGAAAAAAATGAGAAAACTAGATGAGAGAGAAAGTTATGAGATTAGATTATAAGAAAGAAAAAGTGAGTTATTAGAGAGGAGAAGAAAATTAAATATTATATGAGGAAGAAAACGATGACGTTGAAAGAAAAAAAATTAGAGGAAAGAGAATGTTATAATATTAAAAAAAAGAGAAGGAGATATTATAGATGAGAAAATATCGATATTAGAAGAAAGAGTGAAGAGTATACATCTTTTTAGAGGTGAGATAATTTTTTTCAAAAAATAAAATTATAATTTGTAATATATGATAATCGAAAATATTATCACACTTTTTTGAATGAATATGATTCCTTTTATTTAGTGGAATATCATTTCAAATGGAATGTATAATTTCTAAATAGATTACCGAGTTAATCAATCCAAATGTAAAAATTAAATATTTTTTATATATATTCAAAGGAATTTTAAAAAAAATAGCGCCAATCAAATACAACCTTAGAGTGCATTTGTATCACTTTATTTTTTAAGAACTTCAAAAAATTTTAATAAAAAATTCGAATTCATTTGTATAGTTAAATATAAAATAAGATATTTTTAAAAAGAATATTTTTTAAATTATCAAACAACAAACAAAAGTGATGGAATTAGTTTAAAGAAATATTTCCATCAAAATAAATGGAAAAAAGATATCTTAAAATATAAAATAAAATATTTTTTAAGAGTAATATTTGGATGGGAAAATAATAAAAACGTGATGAAATTAGTTTGAAAGAATTACTTTCATAAAAATAAATCGAACCTAAGTGAAAATACAAACATAACAATATCGAAACAATACTAATTTGTTATCTTAAACTATCGTAATACTAATTTAGTAACACATCACGAGAAGCCCAAAGAAGAAATGCCCCTTATTCTCGGCCGTCAGATGTATCTATTAAGCATATCATCCAACCGTCAATTACCGCTCAGCACAGCTTAGTTCTCCTACTCCTCTTTCCGAATCCAGCACCTCCTTCTCTAGCCAATCACCTCTCAGCGAAATAAATCTGACGGTCCTAAAGTGAACTTAACAAGTCCCACGGATCGCTTGCCCATCCAACGTCTGTCACGAGCTCCAATCACCTATAAAAGCCAATTGTCCGGACGCTTCCTCCATCTGCATACCATTTCGCGACATCTTTGAGCACAACAAGAGCAACAAACCAAAAAGGAGAGCAAAGGAACTCGACCATGTCTGGGCGTGGAAAGGGCGGCAAGGGTTTGGGAAAGGGCGGCGCCAAGCGCCACCGGAAGGTCCTCCGGGACAACATCCAGGGCATCACCAAGCCGGCGATCCGGCGCCTCGCCCGCCGTGGTGGCGTCAAGCGCATCTCGGGGCTCATCTACGAGGAGACCCGCGGCGTCCTCAAGATCTTCTTGGAGAACGTCATCCGCGACGCAGTCACCTACACGGAGCACGCCCGCCGGAAGACCGTCACCGCCATGGACGTCGTCTACGCCCTCAAGCGCCAGGGCCGCACCCTCTACGGCTTCGGCGGCTAGAAAATACCCGTTGTATTGTGGCGGAAATGACCTAGAAAAACAATAGATTTTAGGGTTCTGGTTTTTCCCAATTGTATCTTGTGGTCGTTTGTTCCCCCGAACTTTAGCGATGTAATTGCACCAAAATGTTGATGAAATTTACGGCTTTATTTCCAATCTTATTTGCCATAATTTGGGAATTTGAATGGTTTGAGGGCGATCCCTCAGGGGTTTCCTTCTTGTATCAAAATGTGAAGCAAGAAATTTAAATGCATAATTTAAAGCTCACAGTAATATAATTTTAATGTGCTCTAATTTTAAGTTAATTCTATATAACAGATGAATTTAAATGTCTTCTTTCTAATCATATAAAATATTCGTATTAAAATATTTAAAATTCTACTGTTGTAATCTTAAAATTCAATTCACTAATTAATTAATCGTTAGTTCTTTCGATTGCTTGATTTCTCTTCGAGAAAAATAGAAAGCTTGTCATTTGCCATTTAATTGAATTAAAATAATTAATTTACTAAGAATTCTTTTTATAGCACTGCAGTTAGAATTGAGGTTTTAATTTCACTTCCAGAAAAAAATAAACAAAAATGTGCAAAACCGCCTTTTAATAATATTTTAGTCACGCAGAGGGGGCCGTCTGATGGGACGGCGATCCGTAGGAGCAGATCTCTTCTTTCCCATTGACTGGAAACGTAAGCTCGTGGACCGCACTTGCGTTTCAAAGCAATTACGAGCGCGGGGTTCTATTGGCGCGCGTAAATGTTGGGGTTTAAGGTGGAATCTCGTTGTAGGGCTATTCACGAACTCAAATTTGATCTAATTCGATTAATTATTTGGACTAAATTAAATTGGATTGATGATAAATTATTAATAGAATTTAATTTAACTTAATTTTTATTGGATCGAGTCGGATAATCAGTTTATCTAATTAAAATTTTTCATATATTCTTCATTATATTTAACATCAATTATATTTTAGAAATAGAAAAAAATATATTTTTTAAAAAAATTGTAAATGGTTTTAAAGGATATAAAATATAAATTTTTAATATATTTTGATTTTAAAGTAATATAATTTTTTTATCAAGAATAAATTAGTTCAAATTAATAAAGATATATAAAAATTCGGGTCATTGGATTGGATCGGGTTAATTGAATTCGAAAAATTGAGATTCGTACTCGATCCATCGACGATCTGATACGACCCAATTGAGATTGGATCGGTTCGACTTATCGAGTTCATCGGATTGATCCGACCCGGTGAACACTCCTATCTAATTATGATTCAAATCCAATTACGTGCTCCGAGTAAAAAATTATTTTTCTTCCCATATCAAAAACTATTTTTTTATATTTATATTTTTACCATTTCACGACAATTATTGTAGTAATAAAATCAGCATGAGTAATAAATAGATGTTCCAATAATCAAGAAGTTTGAATGTTATTTGAAAAAGAAATTATGAAAATGTTGCATTTATAGCAGCCTAATATTTACTCTTGAGCTGAACAGTGAACACGCATTCTCACCCCATTCCAATTTAAAGCTGCTAGGCCAATGATCCATTGGTGAATCAATGTATTCATACTATCAACTATAAACTTATTGATCGCCAATTTTTTCCTTATGTGAGAGAAATAGTGTAAATTGAATGAGCAGCGGGCTATTTTGAAATATATTATAAATTCCTGCTTTAATACAAAACAATACAAAATAAATCGAATTAAAAGATCGAAATCAAGTTAAACAGATGCATATCCCCAGAGTAAAATAATGCTTGGTCACTTGGCTTTTCCCTTTAACCAGAGATCTGTTTCGACACCAACTTCAAATGCTTTATGATAATAATAACAACAATAATAGCTGCTTCAATTCTCGACTAGTCTACCCTACATTTCCTTTATTTCACTCAACAAATCAGCCTAACAATAAATTTTATAACATATATTACATTAATAAATATCCTTGTTGGGTTGTTAAGGGATAATGTGACAGCAAAGCAGCATAGGGTCACGGAATAGCGTGACGTATTCGATATCCCTGCCACTGAACCATCACATTGAGATTCACGAACTACTGTATAGAATTTCAAAAATATGGTTCGCTGCTCGATTGGAGTACTTCTTGTGAGAAATAACCCTAATGTGCAGCTTACCACACATCCCTCAGATATCTTCCTTCCATCTGCAAACTCTTCACCAAACTCTCTGTCTTGGAGCTATCAAGAGATCCCTGAAAGACATTTAAGAGACTTAGGAAATAGGAAGGACAAAAGTCGGCCAACATATCATTGCAGAAACTTCTGCAAGAACGTATAATGTGTTACTGGATAGGTTCATGCTTACCTTTTCCTGAACAATGGTATGAAGAACCCTGTGAACATCTCGAGCCATTCCCTTAGCATCACCACAGACGTAGATATAACCACCATGAGAAATTATGTCCCATATTTCGGATACCTGAACGCGGAAAATAAAATAAATTTGTGAATACTTGATTATGTTATAACAGGCCACAGACCAGATAAACAGCTACAGATTATCAAACCTTGTCAGCCATCTTATGCTGCACGTATTCCTTGGTTGGACCCTCCCGAGAGAATGCAACAATCAGCTCAGAGAGTGCCCCCGTTTCAACAAAGTTTTTGAGTTCATCTTCATAGATGAAGTCCTGCAAAATACAAAATTAAATTTGATAGATCCTTTGTGTATGGAAAGCAAGATACAACTATATTGTGTTATCTCAATTTGGTAATCTGAATATTATCAGTACCATTGCACGATTTCTGCAACCAAAGAAGAGGATGGAACGACCAAGTTGATCTCCAGCCTCCTTCAACGCCAACCTTTCCTGAAAATGACAATATCAATTTTGTCAAAACCATGATGGACATTTGTAGGTTGTAACATGTAACAAAAACTTGGACCTTAAAATACATCTTTATTTGGATCTGAATCACATAAACTTTCTTTAAAAAAAAACATAAACATTCTGCAACCCACCTGCAAGAAACCCCTGAAAGGTGCCAACCCAGTTCCAGGGCCAATCATAATAATTGGGATAGAGGGATCCACAGGAAGTTTAAAATTTGATTGTCTCACAAAGGTAGGAGCCCAGCTACAACCTTGACTTTCTGCCAAGGGAACAGCATGCTGAAACAAAAGAAATGCCGAGTAAAACAACATGAAAGCATATGTTGAAACGACAAAAGATTTTAAAAGGTTCAATAAGAAGTTTCTGAGGTGCTTACTGCAAGCCTTAGAAAACAAAACAAGACATTGATTTACATGTCTCATCCTAATTTTCTACTGTTTTATAAATGTGATTCGACAAATGCCATTCAGAGCCTCATTAGGGCACATGACAAAAGAAAATTGACAATGACAAGAATTGAGTTTTTCCTTTCAGCTAAAGAGTAATTTTGAAAAACATATATTCCTTTGGTTCCAAAAGGAAGTAAAGGATGCAGTGATTTTTTTTTGGGTAGAAGGATAAATAGACTATGTCAGTAAAATCTGTATATATATAAAATACTTGAAAGATGTTTCAATCCAGAAAAAGACTTGAAAGATGTACATTTACGATCGTATAGCAAGTTGAAAAGATATATTAGCTACAAAACCTAAGAATATGAAACCAAGAAACTTTCTTGACATTCACTTATTGCTCTCTTGCTTTGAATTGTTAAATGACTTTGAAAACCCAAGGGTCCTAAAACACTGATTAAAGATAAGTCTCATAATAAAAATTGTAAAAGCACAAAGAAATAGGCGAAACAAAATTCTAAATGACATGTGCCTCAAATAACACATAATCTCTTTATAATTTTCACCTTTCCTCCTTTAATTATTTCATCAAGAAGTATTGGCAGCATGAACTCAGGACTCAAGTAGGATGTCAAAGAGAAGAAAATTAAGCTAAAATTAAGCTGCTTCCTAAGAACAGTATATATCATTCATAGCTTCACACATTTACAATTTTAACTAATGACATCTCACGATTTCCAACTAAAAGTAAAGACAACTGTTTAAACTACCTTCATCCATGTTGAACAGACACCTTTGTGAATTCTTCCTGTTGGCATTTTCTCATGCACTAATGCACATGTCACATGAATTCTTGTTGGTGCCATTCTACAAGAGACATCAATGATAAGTCTACTAGAAAATCAAGTTGACAGGACGAAAAGAAAAGAAAAGAAACACTATCAGTTACCTGGGTGAAGATGATATTGAATAATATCTAGGCTGCAATCGGGGTGCAATTGCAGCAAAGAAAGCTCCAAGTGGAGGTTTCGCTGAAGGAAACTCGGCCATAACCTCAAGGAGGCTCCTCTGACTTGTAACAATCCATTTGGAATACTCGTCCTACATCCAAGACAATATGACTTAACACTCTAAGAACAAAAAGTGTACTATATCATACAAGAGACTAACCTTTCCAGCAGGAGAAGCCAAAAATCTAAGTCTCTCAGATTCAGCCGAATCATTTGCATATTTAGCCAATGCAAGTAAAGCACTCTATATGACATCAAGGAACAAAATATAAATGTCATAAATACCAAAAGTTTGAAGAAAATAGAAAATCAGAAAGCAAGAATAGGGTCAAAGGAAAACAAACCTTTTTCGGTGAATTCAGAAGATCAGCATATCGAGTAAGTGCAGTTCTTAAAGTACAAGGAGATGGAAAAGGAGGTGACAAAGAGCCAGCACGTGGTGAGCCATCCTCTTTGTCAGCATGGACTGAGAAAAATGTGTCAGCAGGATAACCCAACAGTTTTTCAGCCTCTTCAACAACCTCAACACAATTTTCTGCAAACACGCCGATGTGGTCTCCAGTTTCGTACCTTTATAAGAGAATCCTCATAATGGTCAGACAAAAAATGACAACTGGAATATTATGAGAATCTCAACTGAGCAAATCATAAGAATCTCAACTGAACAAAATATATCTTTTCAGCAAAAAATAGATACTACGGTGTGATATTTGAGCGTGATACATTACTAAACAGTTTGCAGATAACAAGGAAAACTAAATTTGATTGAATTGGTTTTCATTCAATGTGCCACGATTTTGAGAAACGTGAAAAGTGTCATTTTGCACAGAACCAGAGGGACGCCCTTGCCGCCTTCCTTAACAAGCCTTCGAGCCTCCTTTGCGCCGCCTTCCTCATAGAAGCCGCTGGGTTGACCCCGAAGGCCGAATTCTATGGTAGAGAAGGCTTTAATAAGAATTTGGCCATGAGAAACCTTATTAAGTATTGCAAAAGAAGAGGCCTGCTGATAGAGCTGGGCGGGGAGGCTTTACTAGTTATCAGGTCAGAGAGAGGCCTGGCCCGTAAGCTGGCCCCCTTAAAAACCCATGACTTTTTAATAAGGATTTGTTACGCGCGATATGCCGACGACTTACTAATAAGAATTTGGCCATGAGAAACCTTATTAAGTATTGCAAAAGAAGAGGCCTGCTGATAGAGCTGGGCGGGGAGGCTTTACTAGTTATCAGGTCAGAGAGAGGCCTGGCCCGTAAGCTGGCCCCCTTAAAAACCCATGACTTTTTAATAAGGATTTGTTACGCGCGATATGCCGACGACTTACTACTGGGAATCGTGGGTGCCGTAGAGCTTCTCATAGAAATACAAAAACGTATCACCCACTTCCTACAATCCGGCCTGAACCTTTGGGTAGGCTCCGCAGGATCCACAACCAGAGGGACATGAACCAGAGTCATTTTGCACAGAACCAGAGGGACATGAAGCCTACATGGTGGAATGCCCACAAAACCTGCTGTATGCCTTTCAAAAAAGTTGCTTTGTGCAGGCATTGGCCTGGAGGATGAAGTGATGTCTGAAAATAGAGAATAATAATTTTGCTGAATGTAAATAGAGTTACGAAAAAAACAATGGAAAAATGAAAGAACTAGTGAAAATGTCAGATGGCAACTTGACCGATTGTGCAGGTCACTTCCCACATGGCACCGGAAACCTAAATGTCTGTTTTCATAAAAGTGCATATAGATGCAACAACTAAAACCATAACATGTTTCAATGTACCCTCTAAAAAAATACATGTTTCAACATAAAGAAGAAAAAACAAATGCTACTTACATGAGACCTGTGCCGGCAATATCAAATTCCAAATGGATACAAGAACGATCTGAAGCTGGAGTATGAAGTTCCCGCCGCACAGCAATGTTAGCTCTTCAAACGTCGAAACATGTGTGAGCCATCTTTCATTACATAACTTAGTTCAATTAGTGTAGAAAGCACCTTGACAGTAGAATATAAGCTACCTGCATGGATGTTGAATGTCATGAACAGCATGGCCATTTGCAAGACTCCAACTCTTCTCCAGATGAGCTGCATCCTCACGGTCGAGAAACACAACTCGGTATTCAGGAATAGCAGCTGTATAAGGAGTAGTTGCACCTGATGCATCATCTTCATCTCGAAGTAACTTATCTAATTCTGGCCACAAATTTTCTCTCCTGGAAATTAAAAGTTTGGAGGTGACAAGCGGAAAAAGCAGCATCAATATTCAAATTTCTTAAAAGAATAATAAACAATAAAGATAGTCATAATGGAGGATGTGACATTTCATCGAGACAGCTAAATATTTTGTACCAGGCGGTGAAATCATCTTCGATGCATTGATCATCATCTCCAAGTCCCACAGGTACAAGACGCTTCCCACCTTCGCAATATAAGGAATAGGTAGTATAATTTTTATATCCACAAGAAAAGTAACAAGAAAAACTAAAATATATGTACTGTTCATGAGAGAGAACAAATTAACATGTCATATTTGAAAATGGCATAGAGTCAACCAACAAAAATACCTCATGTGTACAAGGAAGGTGAATGCTCATATAACAACTATCATTTCCTACATTCTCCATTAAAGGTGAACAATGATCATGGAAAGGAAGGTACAGGTAATGACAAATATGTCAATGATACTGTAGGATTATTTGGATGAAATAAATGATAACCACACTCCTCTATAAATTTCAACTGGGGAGGTTACTTTTCTTTTTTTTTCCCTCTTTTTAAGAGTGAGTTGGAATTCAAGTAATGCAAAAAAGGATAGTTGAAAATACAAGCATGTGAGGTTATGGGAGCTTGAAAATATATGGTTACAGTAAAGCATTGACCAAGATATTTAGCACCTAAATTTCCAAACTGATAAAAAAATTGAATACAAGAATTAATTGTTGTTTTTCTCCATAGTTGACGAACTCAGGATTCATACAACACATGAAGAAAATGGTAATGTTAGTAAAATACATACGCTCCATCTTCAAGAATATTCTAGTTCGAAAGTAATCCTTTAGCATGTCCAATTTGAAACCATAAATTTCCAAAAAAACTGAGAAGTAGAACTTTCCATAACATTTGAGATCATCAATTACGAATCGTTTGATAAAACATTAAATGAAAGAGTATGAATCACTGATTGAAATGGTTCCTTAGATGTTTAAGCATAAATTTCAGGTTATAGCAAATAATGGTTTATATACAGTAGTGGTCAAATGTTTCTCATAACCTATTGTCAAACTAAAAGTCATTGTTTCACTTGATAATTTACAACATAACTAATTGAGGCTTTTCATTGAACAAGAGTGAAAAGAAAAACAACACTATATTCTGATAGACATATAAGCATACAAACAGCTATTAGCACAAGTAAACATGTCAAAACTGAATATACCTTGCTCAGCAAGAAGATCATCCACAACTTTAGCAACCTTTATTTCCAGAAAAGAAAAAGAAAGACAAAGAACAACATTAAATGGCAGTGCTGGAATGGTCGCCTTAAAGTCAATCATTTTCACATTAAATCACGATCAAACCTTGTTGAAATGTTCATACTGCTTGTTGCCTAGACCAAACACAGCATACTGCAGATTTTGTAACCAGGTTTCTTTCTCTTTTCCCTGTAAGTGGACAGTGAATGTGTTCCTAACCTCAGTAAACCATTTGTAGAACCGAGCAGCATTATCAGTAGGCTCCCCATCTCCATAGCTGTAACGCCCATGAAAATCCAAGTTAAAACGATACCTAGAGAAGGTTGTTGGAGGAGTAAAGCTCCTTAACGAACAACAGAGCCGTACTTACGTGGCCAGGAAGAACAGAGCCAAATTCTCCTTCTTCAGCTTCTCCTCGTATTCATCATCCTCGGCTGCGTAATCATCCTACGCACATGCAGACCATCGATTATACATGTCAAATTTGACAACTTTGATTCACAATTCAAGGGAAAGAAGAGTATCCTTACCAGATCAACAACTTTAAAGATAACTTTTTCGTATCTCGCTTTGGCTTCCTCAGCAAGCGCCTATGAATCAAGACTCAAAATGTCAATACCAATAAAGGCACAAGCTACAAAAAAGGCACCAACTTCACGAAGATTCAGATCGGAACCCGGCAAAACGGGGAATCCAAAAAATCCCTAACCTTCGCGAATCCCTCCGCGGTGCCCGTCTGCGTTCCGAAGAAGACGATGACCTTCTTCTTCCCTTCGTCGTTCTCCGCCTCGGGCTCGACCTTCACGGAGAGCGGCCGGGGCGGCTCCAATGGCTTGACGGACTTGGGCTCGCCGGATCGGCGCCAGAAGAAGAAGACGGCGCAGCCGACGAGGACGGCGACCGAGGTGGCGAGCAGCGCGAGGAGCTCCTTGCTCTCCGCGGCCTCCGGCGGCAGCCCGTCCCCGCTGAGGGTACCGGAGATGATGGCGGCGAGGAGGTCGATCGCCGACGGCTGCTTCGGCGACTCCATCGACGTCGATCGCGCCGGCGGACGGCGTCGAAGGAGGAGGAGGAGGAGAAGAAGAAGAAGGAGAGAGAGAGAGGAGGGTTTCAATTACTTGTTCCTCTTCCTTCTTCTTCTTCTACCTCCCGTTCGACCGATTGGTTGAGATGTTGGTGAGAGAGAGGGTGAAGAGCAAAAATTAAAGAAAAAAAAAAGAGGGGGTGGTTTTATCGACGACGCTCCCGTTTACGGCTTTACCAAACACACCCTTTCGCGTGGTCAAACTCTCTCTACAAAAATAACAATATCACTCCACCTGAAATGACTAAAATACCCATCCGGGGGTCACTTGTCACCGCCGCCGCCGCCGTCCGGCCCAAACATAACGGAACGGACCACGAGGTGTTCCGGCATAAGTCCAAAATTATTATTATTATCATTATTACTATTATTATTATTATTAAAGGACAAGTGTCCTCTCAATTATTATTACTATTATTATTATTATTATTATTATTATTATTATTATTATTATTATTATTATTATTATTATTATTATTATTATTAAAAGACAAGTGTCCTCCCAAGTACTGGACATAATACAAATTGTTTGTTTTATAGGAAAGTTTTAATCAAATTAATATTATATGTATGTAATTATGTAAATATATTTCCAAAAGCCTTAGAAGTTGAGGGTCAACAGTTTTAGATGATCTTTTTTTTCATGATGATTTCTTATTAGTTTAAAAATTAATTGAAATAAATAAAATATTTATATATCAATTATAGCTGCATTTACATGACTTATCAAAATTGGCTGCAATAATCAATCAGTAAATGGAATCACACATGTATACTGTATGAATACAACTCTGTCTCTATACGTGTATAGCTGTCGTATTTAATGATAATTAATTTCAAGATCAATATTCAATATTGCAATCCGTAAGAAAAGATGGCATCTTTTCGCCGTTTGGTTTGGATGGAAATAATATTTTTATTTTGAAGAAAGTGTATATGTTGTGAAGTGATGATACCTTTTTAATTTTTTAAAAAAGAAATAAAGGATTATAGTGTGCACAACTCATGTGCGTGATTAAAATTGCGTCCCTTATTTGAATGTTTAAAATATGTGCAAATTGTTGTGTACAAGCGTACAACAAAATGTCTTTGTCTTTTATTTTTCACACCTTCGTTTGTCTTTTATTTTTTATTTATTTAGAAGTTGACAATTTGGAAATGTATATCATTTGCTCCACCTACTCAAAAAGAAAAGAAAGTATTTTTTCCAATAGCCAATGTAATTTAGCAACCAAAACTCATCTCATGTCTGAAAAGGAGTCGAGTAAAATTCAAGAAATCAAAATTAGGATCTTCGTACTTTTTTGTTTTTGTGATGATTCAGAAATCAAAATCACTTGGGATATTTTTTCACTTCTAAAAAATATTATAAAATTCAAGAGGCCAAAATTAGGATAACATTTTCGGGTTCTAACTTTAATACTTTATGAGATGATTCAAAATTTCACTTGGAATTTTGTCACTCCAAAAAAAATATTATTGGCATTCATTCGTATTAGTGATGGATAATTTGTCTAATAGAAAATAGTGACAATATTATCGCCTGCTTTTCTTCTTAACTTATCTTAATTTAAGTTTATATAATATATTTACATTATAAGTTTTAAAGTAACTCAATAATATAGTTACAAAAATTATTGACTATCTAACTATTTTTTTATTATTGTAAATGATTTATCATTTAATTTTAAATAATACATAAATTATTGTACCCCACTATAAGCATTATAGATAAGATTAATTTGATTATTTTATTATTGTGCATGTTTTATTATATTATGTTAAATATACCATCAAAATAATTATCATAATTTTTATTCAATTAATATTTTATCTCTAACGAAAATCAATTCTATCATTTCGATTCTTCTTTTTATCTAAATACACATTAGAAATCTATCTTTTTAATTTTTTATCAATATATTATAGTTTATTCAAATAATTAAAATTAATATATCAAATTATTATTTATAATAAAAATGGAGGAACTCAAGTTTTACTTGCCAAATTCCTTTCAAAAAAAGTTTTACTTGCCAAATTCTACCTAGTTGGTTCACAAGTTTGTACACCAGGACGCAAATGCATGTCCATGATAATTGATACCAATCTATATATCTAAAAGAACTATAGTCCTGAATTCTCTCATTTCTTTAAGAAATAGATAATACTAAAAAACTCAGTTAGTAAAAAAGAACTTAAGAAATTTATATAGTCTTGAGCTGTAACTTGGAGCCTAACATAACAAAGTCAAAGCACTTGAATTCGATGAAAAATAAATAAAGTCGTCCAGTTACATCCAACTGCTTAAACCCGTTGCTATAGTTTACAGCATATTACATGAGTTATACATCCGCGGTCAGGTAAAGTGTAGTGAGTCATTAACCAACCATTAAACATAATTACATATAATATATGAGTATTAATAATGAATTCTGTTTAATTGTAGAGTGACCAACAAGGTCATCAAACGATGAGAAGCTCTAGAGCCCGAAGAGTCCAATTTTCGCGGGACGATGCGTGCGTGGGCGACGTCGCAGAAGATGTGGCAACGACACGTAAGAGGCTGACGATGACATGGAATGATTTGTGCCTATATAAAGCTTTATTAAAGATGGGATACCAATTACCAAATGATCCAATGCATGATATTTTACAAACAACAAATAACTTTCTCCTTGCGGACAAGTGATCGACGAAGTTAAAAGATCCCACGCTACAAAGAGAGGATCGAACATGGGAACCTCCGAGAGCTGGCTAGATAAAATGCAATGTAGAAGAGAGTTTCCTAAGCTTTAGCCATGGAAGATGCAAAGCTCTCAAAGGAAGCATTCTCTATGACAACACATGTAATTGGGTTGGAGGTTTCACTGGTCCAACTAATGCATTATCCGCAACTGAATCAGAGTTGCAAGTCATTCTATTTGGACTCAACTATGCATGGAACAACCAATACTTACACTTAGTGTTGGAGTCTGACTCTCTTATGGCAATAAATATGATCAGCAGTGACGATAACCTCAACCCACGAACAAGCTCCACATGGCAAGTATTCGCAAACTTCTCAATAGAGCATGAACAATGGAGCTGAAATACGCATATCGGCAAGCCAACATATGTGCAGACTGGTTAGCAAAATTATCGCATCACACCAAGAGAGCTTCTTCACCCTGACGACCATAAGAAGCATATTTTTTGGCTACATTATGGAGATTCATGTACTCAACCTTAACTTTTAAACTTATTTTGTTCCATTGTATTTGAGGCTTTAGACTTCTCCTTTCATCTAAAAAAAAGCTCTATTGAAGAGCCTAAATCAAAGTGATAGCATAAATGTACAGTGTTATACCTTATTTTTTTCTGTAGCGTTATGCCATACGACACTCTTTAAACTTTTTGTTTGAAAGGTACAATTTTAACATGTTTTTAGGCAATAAATAACCTATACTAATACTTCTAGTCATATTTTATTTTCAAAATTTGATTGTATTAAGAATTGTTATTTAAAGTCAAACATAACAGTGCAAGTGTGTGGATAAGTCTAAACTAACGCACTTGCCATTTTTAAAAGTTTAATAATAACATAATTTCTTTTTCAGATTTCAGTTCATTTTACAATCTTTAAAATCATATTCATTTGTTATTTCCTTTGATAACAATTGTTTTCACACTCAAGTATATGTTTGATTTTTAAATATATAGTTAGATTTCTAATATCATCTGCCCATAGTGTGTGTTACCATACTAATTTATTTAATAATAGTTATGTCTCCGAACATACCTCACGAAAAAGAAACTAAATCAAAGCAGAAATATCCCACGGAAGTTGGATTCACTTTTTGTTCCTGTGGGCGTTTTTCATTAAATTAAAGAAAAAAACTAAGCAAATCGTATACTAATAATTTATGCTTTTTGGTCTCTCTCTCTCTCTCTCTCTCTCTCTCTCTCTCTCTCTCT
>LTAE01009884.1:0-17767 GCA_001647135.1 Pontederia paniculata
AATACTGGTCGACCTCTCCATATCTTTGGTTGACCGTTTGTGCTCTGCTGCTCATATGACCTCCTCCTCTTCTGATACTGGTCGACCGCTTATATCTTTAGGACGCCCGCTGCACACTTATAATTCTTCACGATATATATTACGTGTGCAGTGGTCGTCCATTCCTTCAGCTCAGGTCGACCGTTGTACTGAACTTGTCTATGTCCTGTTACAGAAATCAGCTCAAACAAGTTCATTAGTACAAACTAAGTTCACTTACAAATTTGTGATCATTCAAAACATTCTCAGGATCCTAGATTCAACAACCATTAAAGATACCAACTAAATATGATAGTTTAAATTGTCAAAACTAAAAATTATAAAAAAAATCTAATTTTAATACAAAATTATGGCATTCATCACAAACCACATTGATAAATAAAAAGAACCAACCAACTTTCATTATTCCTATTTCTTAGAAAAAAATTGCATATCCAACATCAAACTTTCACAAAAAAGTACTAATGTTTTAGTTTTTTTTTATCATAAAAAAGTTGGGGAAAAAGGTTTTAGTTTTGATATCCAACTTTCCATCATATAGCTCTCAAAAATTTCAAAAGGCAAACATATATGTCTTCAAAATATTGTACTCATATCTTCATTTCGTCTTTAAAACTTATAAAATTATAATAAAAAATATCAAAACAATATTTTTTTACAGAAATATAAGATAAAAAAATGTTAACATTGGTGCAAATCTCTTCTAAAATAATACACATATTCAACTAGTTTCAGAAAAACAGAAAAGCGACCTTGAGGTGTATCCAACTTACCATCACATAGTTCCCAAAACAGATGAAAATACATATAAATGTCTATCTTCGCTTCAAACAGAGCATGCGTCCTCTCCGACATATCTTAATTGTGTTCTCTATAATGTGCTTTGAAATGCTGCTTGCACTCCTTGTGACGTGCCCGGTTCTTTACAAACATGGATCACATTCTCCAGATTGCAGCCCGTTTTCTTGTCGACCGAGTGCTATTTTCTTCTTATATTTTCTATAATAGGTTACATCAATCTGGAGTCTTCGAGCAGCCATAATACTCAAAATTCCAAACAACCTCTGGTTTTTTTTATCCTAAAATAAAGAGGACAGTTAAACAAACGAGAAATGATGGTAGATAGATGACAAACAATAACCAAGCTAATCCACCACCGCCACCACCTGTCTATATGTCCATGAAGGACTATAACCTTGGTCAATTTTTTTATCAGAATATTGACACATGTTGATGCAAATTTCCAAATTCAATATGGCACGATGTAGATGATCTAGCAAGGTCAATTCAGCGGCAATCAAGACGAAGACCCTTACAACCAAGTTAGGAAGTTTATTCAACTTTGCCATTCATTCAACTTCAACGTTGTACATGATGATGCAATTCGTCTTCACATTTCCCTTTCTCTTTTGAGAGGGAAAGTAGTCAATTGACTATCCACCTTGCGTGTAGGACTATCAACACCTGGGAGGGAAGATGTGATTTCTCAATAAATATTGTCCATCTCAAAAAGCAGCAAGGTTGGTGTCTGATGTTAAGTCATTTCTTCAGCAAGACACTGAATCCAAGCATGAGTTCTAGGAGAGGTTAAAGGAGCTATTATCTTAAGTACCTTAGGACTTGATGCTTCTGTATGAGTAGATTCAGTATTTCTACAATGGTGCTACCCAACAAGTCAAAAATTTGTTGGACACATCGTCAAGGAGCACCACTAAAGAGAAATATATTAAGGATCTCTACAAGATCATTGAAAATCTAGCTCTCACCAACTGGGAAAATGAATACAGCAAGACTCCTAATAAAATTGGAGTATATCAAGTCGACAACTCAACTCACATCTCTGCCCAATTGGAAGCCCGCAACAAGAAGATGGAGGCATTTATGAGCAACAAAGTTCCTGTAAAATCTGTGGAGAATCAAGTCAACTGTGACTTTTGTGGAGAAGGGCATCCTAATCATGAATGCCCAAGAAGAGCCAACTCCCCTTTTATGGCAAAATTGGAGAATGTGAATTATGTCTCCGATAAGTACTATAGAAATCAATCGGGCAGACTAAGGATGCATCCCAACTACTCCTGGGTAAACAATAGAGGGACAACAATGTTTGGATTCCATCCTCGCAATGAACAAAGAGTTTACTAGAAGTTAAACTTGGAAGACCTAATTAATAATTTTATCATCTCAATTGACACATGGATGTAGGATGAAAGTATTGGTCTATGAGATATAGATTATGATGGAATTTTCTTGAATCTTTCCTTATGTTTGTCTGAGGACAAGCAAATTGCTAAGCTTGGAGAATTTGATGCATGCCATTTTTAACATATTTTACATGACGTTTGTAGTTTATTTTTAATTAAATTATCCATAACATGCATCTTTTTAATTAACTTTTTGATTTATTTTATGTGAGTTGTTATCTACCAACTGTTTGTATTTTCTTAAGGTAATAGCAAAAAGACGAAAGCGACAATGCAAATCGACACTTGAAAATTTCTACGATATAAATTGAAATTTAAAATTTTGTCATTGTCATGACGGGCAACGTCACAATCATGACCACAAACTAGTGAAAAAGGCACGAGAATTATCATGCCCGTGACAGACATCTCACGGCTGTGGCCACAAAGAAGAAAACTTAAGGCACAAATTATCAAGATCGTGACGGACAACCTCATTACCGTGGCCGCAAACACGACAATTGAAGGGTCAATCAATCACGAACGTGATGGCATGATTCATGGGAAATAATGACAAGCATGAATGAAGGCCATATTGAAGAATCACGACCGCGAAATTTTGTTCATGGTCCGTGAAGAATCTGGAGGGAGAATGCATAGCCACGGTCACAATTGTGAAACACAATTCAATGGTCGTGGCAATTAATCCATACACCGATTAAAGTTCGATCACGACCGTAAAACCTACTGTCACGATCATGACACGTGAATCTAGAAAAAAATATTTTAATCTGATTTTTTACCAGACTTATCCAAACTTCCATCCAATGGTGATTTTTGGCCTAATCCCATCAGATTTTAGAGATAGGGATTAACTTAACTTCCAAAGATTCTATAATCTTCTTTTTCATATAAATAAAGCCAAAACCCCTTATGAAAAGTTGTTGGCTCCCAAGGAGATTATTCCTATTCTTCCTTTTCTGAAGGCTAGATGCTGTGTTAGTTTTGCTAAGGTCGAGATCATGGAGAAGACAATACGATGCATTCACAAGAATGCAATTATGCAATTCTATGGTGGACTCTTGTATTCTCTTATTTGTTTTGTGATGAGCTATTTTTGTGGCTTAGCCATGAATAATTTCTCTTGAGAATAGTTTGTATTAGGGAGTTTGTGAATCCTATTTAGATTGGATATTTTATGAATTGGTTCTCATAGAACATGGATGTTATTTTTAATGTTATTGCTTCCTTGTGATGATCATGATTTCATATCATTGATTTATTTCATGAATTTGAACTTATGAAGAAATTGATTTTTGAATGCAAGTGATAGTATTTTATATGATAATTTGAATTACTCACTTGAGGTTTCATATTGTGTGGTCCGTTAAGTTGGACTTGATTTAAGCGGCTAGCAATATAGGTTTATGCAATCTTACATGCATGTTAATTAATATTTAACTGGGGTGGATTTGTTTGAACATCTCCATTAAATATGGCTTTAAGATAGGTGATTGCACCGGTTTAGAAAATCACTAATTTAGCAAACCTAGTCCATCATTAGAACAATTTGCACCTAATTGATTCAATCTGATTTAGTGGTGAACCAAATCCCTAATCTACCCAATTTGATCCCAAACTATCTTGATCTATTTCTCAACTCCCATTCTCTTATTCTCTCATTTCTTTAATTTTCCCTTTTATTGGCATACAAATTTGAATTTGATCTTAAACTGAACTTTCTTCTATCACCTTGGTTTAAATAAATTTAATCATAATAGTTCTCATGGGAACGATATCCCCTCTCATTTTCTATATTACTTGTGCAATCAATATACTTGCTAACATTTTTCTCTACTACCGGATTTTACACATCAAGATTTTGGCACCTTGCTGAGGACTTTTGTGATTGAATTATTTAATTTCTATTATTGGTTAGAGACATCTTCTGTTGTGTGCTATTTGTTTCCTTTTGGTTGTGCTTATTTAGCTACATCAAAATTTGCAATTCATCAAGAAAAGGGAAAGCATCAGCATCGAAGTTCCATATACTTGAAGTGCAAAAACTCAGTTGGAATTCGATCCTTAAATTGAAAAGACTGCTCGACAACTGAAGAAGAATTCAAGGCAACCAAATATGACAGTAAATCAAAATAATCTTGATCCAAATGCTCTGCCACCACTAGCTAATAGGACCATGAGAGACTACACTCTTGGTCAAGTGAATGATAATCCCTTAAGTATTACCCTACCAACTATTAATGCAAATCAATTTCAAATTCAATATGATACCCTCTAAATGGAGCAACATGACCAATTGTGTGGTTATCACGATGAAGATCCATTTACTCATGTGCGCAAGTTTATGTAATCGTGTTCTACATTCAAATTTAATGATGTTACTGATGATGTTGTGAGACTCAGATTATTTCCTTTCTCATTGAGGGAAAAAGTAGCTACTTAGTTGACAACCTATTGGCACCATTACAACCTGAAAAGAGCATAAGCAAAAATTCCTCAACAAGTACTATCCTCTCTAGAAGGCAGTCAAGCTAGTCTCAGATGTGAAGTCCTTCCTGCAAAAGTATAATGAAGCAATGCATGAAGCATGAGACATGTTTAAGGAGTTGGTCTCTAAAGTGCCACACAACAACATCCCGTTGCATGAACAAATTCAGTATTTTTAAAATTGTGCAGCTCCTAAAGTTAAAGACAAGGTTGATACATTCTCTTGCAATTGTATGGTAGATAGATCTCCATAAGACATCTACAAGACAATTGAGAATCTTTCCCTTGACAATTGGCAAAATAGGAGTCTATCAAGTGGACAATTCGACCCATATTTCAGCACTATTGGAGGCACTCAATAAGAAAATTAGAACTTTAATGATCAGAAATGATGCTGCACCTAAGGCTATTCAAATAAGCTATGATTTTTGTGGTGAGGGACACCCAAATCATGAATGTTGCACTGACACACCTCCATACCCTCACCACTTGAAAACGCAAATTATGTGGGGAACAATTTTATCAGGAATAATCAGCAAGGGAACTATGTATTTGGCCTTCGCAATCAACCCAATTATTCTTGGATACAGAACAAAGGAACAATTCATCTAGGATTTTAGCAACGAAATGAGGATAAATCTAGAGCAAATATGGAGGATATCATGGCCAAGTTCATAAGCGCTATGGAACCCAAATTTTCCAACCAAGAAGCATCTATAAGGAATCTGGAGAACCAAGTTGGCCATCTTGCTAACATTATAATTGGTAGACGACCAGGCTTCCTAGCAACATTGAGAAGAACCCCAAGGGGGATGCCAAAACGATCACCTTGAGAAGTGGCAAGCANGAGAACCAAGTTGGCCATCTTGCTAACATTATAATTGGTAGACGACCAGGCTTCCTAGCAACATTGAGAAGAACCCCAAGGGGGATGCCAAAACGATCACCTTGAGAAGTGGCAAGCAACTTAAAGATCCAGCGCTAAAGATTTCCAATAGTTCACCATAGCTTGAAGCCTTGCAAAAGAAAAACAAAGAGCCCAAATGCATAAAAAAGGGGGTATGAAACTTCTTGGAACATGTTGGCTTCTACAGAAGGTTCATCAAAGATTTCTCCAACATAGTTTAGCCCCAAACAACTCTCCTCTCTAAACATGTTAAATTCGACTTTGGTTCTAACTGTCTAGAAGCTTTGCTAAAGCTGAAGCAACAATTAGTATATGTTCCTATTATTGTCTTCATGAGACTAGACTCAACCTTTTAAGCTCATGTGTGATGCAAGTGATGGAGCCATTGGAGCAGTACATGGGCAAAGGAAGGGGAAAACTTTTCGTGTCATCTACTGACAATAATTTATGCATTCAATAAGTTTCGCTCCTGTATGATCTGCTCCAAAGTAATAACATACATTGATCACGGAACAATCCACCATTAATGACTAAGAAAGATGCCAAACCCAGGCTCATCAGATGGATCCTTCTACTAGAAGAGTTCGACATGATTATCAAAGACTAAAAGGGAACTGATAACTTGATCGTTGATCATCTATCAAGACTTGAATCAGCTCCTAAGGAGGAAACCGACATTATGGAATAATTCATTGATGAAAAGATATTCTCCCTAGAAAGTGTCAAATCGGTAAAATATATAAATCCTTGGTTTGCAGATTATGCTAATTATCTTGGTGGAGGTTGGGTACCTAATGGTTGGACTTATCACCAAAGAAAGAAATTCTTCTCTGATGTTAAGCACTATCTTTGGGAAGACCCATACCTATTTAAGATTTTTGCAGATCAAGTGATCAAAAGGTGCATCCCAAAGGAAGAACATGAAGACATCCTAACACACTGCCATGAACTAGCTAGAAGTTGGAGGGCATCATGGGCCAAATAGGATTGCTGCAAAGGTCCTACAATTAGGTTCTATTGGCCCATCATTTTCAAAGATGCCCAGACATACTGCAAGGCATGTGATAAATGCCAAAGGTTAGGTAACTTTCTCGCAAAGATGAGTTACCTTTGAATAATTTGATTTTCTGTGATAACTTTTATGTTTGGGGAATAGATTTCATGGGACCCTTTCCCAAATACCTCAACAATGGGGACATTCTAGTGACTGTAGATTATGTGTCCAAGTGGGTGGAGGCCATACCTTCTCCCATAGACGATGCTAAAGTGGCAGTTAAATTCTTGGGAAAAAATATATTCACTAGATTTGGCACACTTAGGATTATAATCAATGATAATGACATCCATTTTTTCAACAAACTTTTCTCCAATTTATTATCAAAATTTGGTGTCATACATAGCCTGAGTACTCCGGATGGAAATTGAATTGTCATGTTGCCAAGATTAATTGTCTAGTAGGGAACTAAAAAGAATTATGAAAAAGACTGTAAGTGCATCTAGAAAAGATTGGTCTTTGAAACTTGATGATGCATTGTGGGCATATAGAACTGCCTTTAAAACACCTATAGGTATGTCCTTTGACAGATTGGTATTTGGAAAAGTCTATCATCTCCGGATGGAAATTGAACGTAAGGCTTACCTGTCTACCTGATTCCTAAACTTTGATCAAGACTTAGCTGGCAAAGAATGTCTCCTCAAGTTATAAACTAGATGAGTTTTGTGAGTTAGCCAATGAAAACAATAAATTATATAAGGAGCACATTAGGTTGTGGCATGACAGACACATCAAGCAAAAAGAATTTCTACCTAGACAATAAGTACTCTTGTATAATAGTCGTTTGAGGCTATTCCCAATAAAGCTCAAATCTAAGGACCTTTCATAGTAGTTGATGCCTCCCTCTAAGTGTAATTCAAATTTGAACCCTGGACAACAAGCAAAGATTAATGATCAACGGGTGCAAACTTAAAATTTACGTGGGTGGACAATATAATGACCAACTGTCAATGGTCAACATTCTGAAGCCTTAGTGCAAACAAGGGCAAAGGTGAGCTAACGACTATAACTTAGCACTAGTAAAACCTTCTTAGTCCTTAATTTAGTTTTGTCTTTTGTCCCTATTGTAGTCTTAGGTTTAGAGTGGAGTCTTTTTGGTACTGGTTCAATAAAAAAGTCATCCCAAATAGAATACTGAAAATTTCACTATGTTACGATTGTGAAAATTGGTTTCACGACCATGACATGCTGTTAAGCCACAATCACATAAAATCACAGCCATGACAATTTGTTAACGACCGTGATCGCACTTTCAATCCTTCCCCGCCCAATATCTCGGCCATCAAAATCTTTATCATGGCTGTGACTGCTAGCACCTATCTAAATACGCATAAACTCAAGATCTGACACCCTATTCATGATCATGAGCAAACCCCTGACATTATAATTACCTGCAATTTATTATGGTCTGACAAGTTTTTCACAACCATGAAAATGGGGTGTGAAAACTCGAACTCGGTCATGATCAGAATGATTATTTTTGGCATGAAATTATCATCCGGGCTGTGAGCACATTTCACGGTCGTGAAAAGTTCACAGGCTCATGTATTCCTGGTCGAAGTCAAAACAAGTTTCGAAGAGTCAATATCATCAATATTTATCCATTAACTCTCAACTCCGAACCATCTCCACTTTGTGCACGAATCCCGAGGTAGCATCATGTTTTACTCACGCCCATGAAGCATATTTATATGGGCATGTTCGACCCCCTTCTCTTACCCACTAAAGGATCTCTTACCCACTGACGACCGTCAACACCGAGCGGATATACCTCGCGGGAGTTCGCCATCAGCATCACTGCCTCCGACATCACCACTCCCTCTCTGCACTCACGAGCAAGACATCGTCGTCACCGATCGTGAACGCCATCGACAATTATTTTCTCCGGCACCATTCAACTTCTCTCCCTGCGATCATGCCCATGAAATCTACTTCATGGGTTTAACTGGTTATACATTCTTCCTTTATCTGATATGCCTCCACAGGAGCCACCACGACAGCCCTCCCATGAGGGAGGCACTTCTTCGGGATCGAGCCCTCTTCTACTGCACCATCCAAGTATATTGTCGTGGACCCTCTAGAGCCTCGACCAACTTTTGATTTCAGCAGTCTCCTATACACCCTAGACTTGATGAGGACTTAGCAGTTGTGCCAGTATGAGGAAACTAGAGAGATACGCTCGCGACAGGAGCACACAAACATCATGGTTCTTCGCATGCACAACTACCACATGAGCGAGGGGCATTTTGGAGAATCTACACCGCCGTTGCTGCCACGTGACGAGTATCTTGGGTTGTACCTTTTCTCTTTCCTATCTCTTTTAGTTTCTTGAGTATGCATTTTGTATACCCCATGTTTGGACTTTAACACTGAGGACAATATTATGTTTAAGCTTGGGGGAGTGAGTCTCCATTAGCGTGCATGCAACCTATTTTTTTCCTTTTGTTTGCATTTGTACTTCATGTTCAATTCCTGTTTGCTTTGAAATTTTTATGAAAAAAAATTGAAAACAAAGAAAACCTCAAAAATATGATTAACATCTTTCTAACCCTTGCGAGCATCTAACTTCTCTTTTTGTCAAACTCAAGGACATCTTATAGATATATGAAATTCAATTATTATTCTCTTTATTGTTTATCACTTGAAACTTAAGTACTGAAACTTGAGTCTTGCTACTTAGAAATATGAAGTCTTAGACTATAGTCCTGTTAAGTTGTTTTTAAAATTAAAATTGTTAAAGCCTTGATAGTATTAACATTTTCATTGAATATATAAGTATTTGTGGGCTTATCACAATTTTTGATAAAATTGAGTTGAAGAATTATTGGGAAAACCAACTGAGTGAAAAATAAATACCCAAAAAATTTATATTAAGAGTAGAAATTTGATGCTTAAAGTACTCTTTGAAACCTTGGTGAGTTCATGCAAGTAAGCTTGAGAGGTGCTTTAACACCTATTTCCCTAATGTCATCTAGCTTGGGAATCATCAGTAGAAAGCCTGCTATACAGACCACCTTGTGCAATATGGAGAGATACTTGAGTATCAACCTGACTACTCAGTTTGAATCCTCATTCATAACCTGGGATTGTTCGAGCAAGTACACCTGTAGGGGACCCTCAAATCCTGGTGACCTAAGGTCAACTGGTATGATATTCATTAGTTGAAAGCTCATTACATCGACTTCCTTGTGAAACCCTGTTTGAAGGCCAGATTTTGCATAAACGAAAAATTATTAATGTGAAAAAATATAAGCCCCTTGATACTTGCATGATCAACATTGATGTTTTTACTTGATACAATATTCTTTTGTTGCATAAATTGAGACATTGACTATTTAAATATGTTTAAGATTTAGAAATTCTATGTAATTTGGCTCGGGGTATAATAAGAGGCTCTAGTGATGTACATGTAAGAGGGAAATAGGAGGAAAATATTGGTCTACATGATGAAGTTATGATCGAATTATCTTAAAGTTTTTTTTATGTTTGCTTGAGGACATGCAAATTGCTAAGCTTGGGGGTAATCTCATGCATGCCATTTTTTACATATTTTACATGAAATTTGTGCTTTATTTTTAATTAAATTATCCAGGACATGCATCTTTTTAATTAATTTTTTGAATTATTTTATATGAGTCGGTATCTACCCAAGTGCTTGTATTTTCTTATAGGTTAAAGCAAAAAGATGAAGGAGACAACAAATCGGCACTTCAAAATTCCTGGATATAGATTTAAATTTAAAATTTTGTCACGGCCGTGATGGGCAACGTCACGATTGTGACGCAAGCTGGTGGAAAGGAACATAAATTATCACGGTCCTGACGGAAATCTCATGGTCGTGGCCGCAAGGAAGATAACTTAAGGCACAAATTATCACGATTGTGATGGACAACTCATGATCGTGGACGCAGACATGATGATTGAAGGGTCAATCAATCATGAGGGCATGATTCATAGGCAATAGTCAGATCGTGAATGAAGGGCATACTGAAGAATCAAGACCGTGAAATTTTGTTCACGGGCCGTGAAGAATTCAGAGAGAGAATGCATAGCCATGGTCACGGACATGAAACTCAGTTTCACGGGCCGTGACAATTAACCCATACACTAATTAAAGTTCGGTTACAACTGTAAAACCTAATATCACAGTCGTGATACACGAAACTAGAAAATTTTATTTAATTCAATTTTCTACTAGACTTATCGAAACTTCCATCCAAGGGTGATTTTGACCTAATCCTATCATATTGAAGAGTTAGAGATTAACTTAACTTCCAAAAAGATTTTGAAATCTTCTTTTTCATATAAATAAAGCCAAAACCCCTTTAGAAAAGGAGTGCCACCCGAGGATATTATTCTGATTCTTCCTTTCTTGGAGGCCATCTGATGATGCTAGAGGCTAGAGTAGTTTTGCTAAGATCGAGATCACGAAGAAGACAATACGGTGCATTAGCGGAAAGGTTGTTATGCAATTCTACAATTTACTCTTGTATTCTCTTATATGTATTGGGATGGACTATTTCTGTTGCTTAGCCATGAATAATTTCTCTAGAGAGTAGTTTGTATTAGGGAGTTTGTGAACCCTATTTAGATTGGATGTTTTATGAATTGGTTCTTGTAGAACATGGATGTTGTTTTTAATGCCTTTGCTTCCTTGTGATGATCATGATTTTATTTCATTGACCGGTTAGTGTGATTTATTTCATGAATTTCAACTTGTGAAGAAATTGATTTTTTGAATACAAGTCATAGCATTTTATGTCACAATCTGAATTACTCGTTTGAGGTTTCATAATATGTGGTTTGTTTCTTATTTATGCTGCTAGCAGTATAGGTTTATGCAATCATTCATGCATCTTAATTAAGATTCAACTGGTCAAGATTTATTTGAAGCCATAAAATCTGACTTTAAGGTAGGTGATTGCACCCATTTAGGGAATTACAAATTTAGCAAGCTTAGTCCATCATTAGAACAGTTTGTACCTAATTAAATCCAATCTTAATTAACGATGAACAAAATCCCTAATCTTCCCAATTTGATGCCAAACTATCTTAATATGTTTCTCAACTCTCATTCTCCTATTCTCTCATTTCTTTTATTTTCCCATTATTGGCATATAAATATGAATTTGATCTTGAAAAGAACTTTCTCTTTATCACTGTTGCGAAAAATCACACGCTAAAGCTTCAGCAAGTATACTGTCGCACAAGTAATAAAGAGATGAGTAGAATGTCGAACCCACGAGAACTGATGAATTTTAAATTCCAAAACTTTATCTTGAAATTCGATTAAAAGATCTTCAATGAATTAAGAAAAGAAAAGAAAATATACGATAGGAAAAAGAAGAAAGAGAAAAGATAAAAGAAAAGATTAAAAGATATTGAGAGATAGATTGATTAGAAATAGGATTCAGTCTCCCCACAATTATCTCTTGGATATAATTAATTAAAATGTCTGAATATTAGATGGCGGAAGGATTGATTTAATTATATAGGACTCCTCTCGGATGATCGAACTATTTTAATCATAATTTAATCCAGGAATATGTAACCACATTAATCCCAAATCTTAAGTTAAAACATAATAAAATTCAATCCTAAATTGCTAGGTCTCTCTCGAATGAATAGCAACCCATAATTTATGAATTATGAAAACAGATAGACATAAATCTTTGCATCTAAAAATACAAACACTTGAAAACAGCCGAACGAAAATACGCTAGAAAAATGGCCCGTGTCACGTCCGGGCAGACGAAAATGCGACTTTTCAAAAGAGGAACACGGTCGAGTCTGCTAAGATCACGATCACATTTTCCTTCGATTAAAATATTCAGAAAGTATTACGACAAAGCGGATTAAAAAACGGTGGCGGAGGTGAAAATGACCCGTGTTAGACAAACACGACCCGTTTTGTCTATGCTGGGAAATGTAATTCTTAGAAATCCGAAAGAAGATTAATTGAGAGTAAAATACTAACGGTGTCTTTCGATTAAAGTTAATAAAATACTCAATAAACTTTAAGAGAAAATTAAACAAACAACTAATTGAGGTTCAACAAAAAATATTCTTAAACACAAAATGATTCTAAGCCTAACAAATAAGATTAGAAGACAAACAAAATATGCAGAATCATGTTTATTTCTAGATCTTCAATCTCACTCAAAGGCTTCTCCTCCAATCTTGGCTTCTCAGCTCTTCAGAAATCTGGAAAATTATGAGAGTCTCTGATTCTTTCTATCTTCTCAATGATGATAGACATCGATGTATGAAGGTCTATTTATAGCTGAAATTCAGAGTTGAAATTGAGATCAGACAGTTGGGAAGAGTCTGGATCGAACACGGCTTGATATGAGCCATCATATCGGATGAATCGACGTGTACGATGGATAGCATGGTCTGTTTTAAGAAGACACTACCCATTTTGGCAAGACTTAGAATTTGAGTGCAACACGACTTTTGAACATGACTGGTGTTGCTCTGCGATAACGACACGTGGCACAATCTAAGTTGTTGATGGTGTCATTTTGAAATAACACGATGTGAACATGGACTATTCTTTCATCAATATTGGACACGACCAGTGTTGACTATACACAAACCAATTTTACAGTTAATAAAAAATGCGAGCTTCATAAATGAGTTGAACACGAGTCGTTTTGGTAAAATGCGACCCATTTTGCTTCATAATTTTTTAGAGCGCTTGGTTGCTTCTCCCCTATCTAGTTATTTTCATGAAGTGATGTCATTTTTTCCTGAAATTTAATCATATAAAGCACTTAGGTAGAATTTGACTCATAATTGAAATATCAATTGAAATAACTGAAATAATGCCTGAATTAATATAAAATACTAGAAAAATGACATGAAATAGATGCGTGCAATATGTTTATTTTTGCTCGCATCAGACATCCCCAAGCTTGAATACTTGCTTGTCCTCAAGCAAGAACTAAAGACAAAACTCAAGAATCAAAAGAATCTATCATAACTTCCATCCTACCAACCAATACTTTCCTCCTATTGCTCTTTTACACTACTATCGCCAAAGTATCTATTCTCAAATCAAGGATCCCAGCTTTGTAAAAGTTCTGAACTTAGACATATTTAATCATTTTTAATCCAGGCTCATGAAATATAAAATATGCAACCAATCATATAAAAGCATTAATGTTGAAAACATAAGTAATAATTGAGCTTAAGATATTTAAATACTAAAATTCAATTTTTTTTCTTTTCGTACTTCAATTTTGAATTAAGCTTTGATTTGAATACTCTAGTGTTTACCCATATTGCACAAGATGGTCCATGTGGCGGGCTTTCAATTGGTGGGTCCGATACTAGTTGGCCTTAGGTCACCAGGCATAAACCCCTACGAATCTAATTACCCACACACACTAAGGTTCGAGATAACACTTTTGCATCTTATCAACTTTAAGCAATTAAAATTTTCAAAATTCCACAAATTCTTACACTTATTTTTCCAAAATATGCATAAGCTCAAAAATTACTTGATGCGTTCAATAAAAATGCAACTATAATCATAGAAAAATAAAAGCAAGCTAGACACAAAAATGTAATACTTAATTCATAATTTTACTCAGCAACTTTCTACTTTTCCAATACCCAATACAAAAGCGAGAGTTGATAAAAAGGACAATAATTGGATTTCATAGATTAGCAAGGTGTCTAAAAGTTAGTGCTAAAAGGTCAATCAAGGTTAGCAAGTTAGTTAATTTGACACAAGGTAATGCATATTTTTTTTATAATGCAATAAAAATGCAGTACATCATGCAAACAAAAGCAAATATGCAACTAATGCAGATAACTGAAAACACAACACATGACCATGCACCATCCCCAAGCTCTAAATCAAACACTGTCCTCAGTGTTGAGAAGCTTTGAGAGATAACAACAAAATGCAGACAAAGAACAATGAAAAATAAGATGAAAGACCGAAATGACCTAAGTGTTACTGTGGTGGTGGTGGAGGCAGCGGCCACATCCCAAAGTGACACTGGCTAAGGTGATAATCATGTTGGTGCCACATCATCCTTTCTAGCTGGACTAAGCACTGTCGGTCCTCCTTTGCAAGGCGACGCTCCTTCTCTACAAGGTGACGCTCCTCCTCAACAAGAGGACGCTCCTCCTCAGCAAGATGACGGTCCTCCTCTGCACGTCGATGCTCCTCCTGCATAAAGTCCCACAACTCATCCAAATGGTGGCGATGATCCTCAATAGACCTCTCTACATAGTCAAAGTGGCTCACATTGGTCTGGTGGTAGTCCGCATGATTGGCTCTGATCCCCTCCAGAGTGTGTTGCAGAACAACAAAGTCAAAAGCGCCCGATGAAGAAGAACCATACACTAACGCATAGGTGAATCTAAGTGGTACGGGCTGCTCTGGAGGCTCTGGGGCTGTCTCCTCGGGCATATGATGATGAGGCTTAGTATACAAAGGACCCTCCTCAGGCATGTGATAACTGGGATGGGCATATGAGGATCCCTCAGGAGGCGGGTGATAACTATATTGCGAAGGCTGGGTTGGCTCATGCTGTGTCGGCTCCACATACTCTTCGTCAGTGATCAGTGATGAAAAATACAACCAATTGGCATGATCAAATATAGTGAGTCGTGCCCTCTGGCTGCAGGCGATCTTCTCAGTGTGACCCCTAAAAATAAAGTAAGGCTCTCCCCAAATCATTGAAATCAGCTTAATGTGGACGATCTTGTTGCGGTCGATCAAAGATGGGGCCAACAGTAAAAGAGGCGCGAGGTAGAGACGGCAGTGCTCAGCAATAAGTGTGAGAAGGCCACCGATGACAATTGTGCCTTTGGTCTTTTTGGCTAACTTCTCCAAGATAAAGGCCAAGAAAGATCCAACATTAACTTGCTTCCCTTCCAACATCGCCCACATGAAGAAAAGCTCAGTAGTATTGACAACTCCATCGCTGTCACCGTGCCCACAGATAGTGCTGGATAAAATTCGATGGACATACCATAGTGTCGGGTTCTAGATCCTACTCGCCTTAGTGCGAGCTAGTTGTAGATGATTCTCTCCTGTGATTGCGCTCCAAAAAGATGGAGCATCGAAATCATTATGTCTTGGACTGTGATCCAACTCAGGAAATCCGTATACTGCGTTGAACTGCTTCAAAGTCAGACATAACTCCTGATTATACATTTTGAATGTGACATTGGGGTTCTCTTGAACTATCACTGCACGGGTTAGTTTGATCAACATTATGCACCTCAAAAGAGCTAAGGAACTCATATGTAAGTCCCTCATATGTAGGCCACTTCTTCAACAAAAAATCTGCCATGCTGACCGATCTAAATAATGTGATCACCTCATCATAGATCCTGATTGTATGCATGGCGTCGAGACATGCGTACTTGGTGGCGACCACTGGCAGCTCTTTGATTTTTCTGTAAGCTCGCTGTTATGCCCAATCACGAAATTGCAATTCACTTGGTTTTGGAACCCAAGATGGGTCAGGAGCTTCTTCGTGATGAGGGCGACGTCGGGGAAGCATGACACGGGGCGACGTTGTTGAAGACAGAAGGAAACAACTCGTGCTGGATGGTTAAACAGACTGTGTTGCTGACGCTGAAAACGACCCTTGCTGATCCAAAATGGACCGTTTTGATGAGAAAGCTGGTGTTGGGAGCGGCCACGACCCATTTGCTATGAGAGCGGCCATGACCCGTTTGCTATGTGACGTTGGGGTTCTCCTTGCTCCGCGTCATTATTATCGGTGCGACCGAGCATGCAGTTGATGCAGTGGGAATCCAGCGGTGCGCGGCATCGATCGTTGGAGAAGATGGCGCGCCCGGTATTGCTGAAGCAGACCGTGCTTTGGTGTTGTGGGTGTTGAAGGGTGTGTTTGGTACCGCGTCCGGCGATGATTGCAAGAGAGGGCGCGATGGTACTCTAAGCCACGTCATAGAAAAATGGTGCTGTAGTTCAGAATGCGACCGGCGATGACGATGGAGATGTCCGGACGTGGCTGAAGGTTGGTTGCGTCGGAGAGAGAGGGCGAGCAGAGAGAATGGCCGCGTCCAGTGTTGAAGAGCACGACTGGCGGTGCTGAGCGCGACTGGTGTTGAGGTGCTGCTGTTGCTGCGCGGCGGAGAAGAGGGGCCGCGGCCTGTGTTGATGATGTGGGTGTAGGCTTCTGTCGCCGCGCGTGTCGTGTGAAATAGGCCACTGCACCGGCCGCTAGTCGCGTGCGGTCAGCGTTGATGACCACGAGCGGAGATGAGCTGAAGAACGCAGTCGGAGTTGAAGAACACGGCCGGAGTTTGTAGAGGCGGAAGGTGGAAGGGAACGTGATCTGAAGATGGAGAAGGAAGGACGTTGATTTTATAGAAAAAAAAATTTAGCTCATTTATGACGGTGGGTGGGCATGTGCGGTTGGCAGGGCGATCGTTGCGTTCAGCAAATCCCACGACTGAAAAGCACAACATCCATGCCTTGATGGATGTGATAGATCAAGGGAATGTTCCATTTTGACAAAATGATCCGTTTTGAGTGGCTGACATTGCTGGAGATAACGGAAATCACAGTAGTGGAGTTTGTTGAATCTAGGATCCCGAGAATATTTTGAATGATCACAAATTTGTAAGTGAACTCAGCCTGTACTGATGAACTTGTTGAGCTGATTTCTGAAACAGGAAATATTCAAGTTCAGAGTAGCGGTCGACCTAAGCTGAAGGAATGGATGACCGATGCACACGTAATATATATCAGAAGAACTACAAGTGTGCAGTGGGCGTCCAAAGTACATGAAGTGGTCGACCAGCAATAGAAGAGTGTATGTGGAGGAGGAAGCATAAACGGTCGATCAAAGAGGAAAAGAGGCCGACCGATAATGGAGTACGAAGAGGGATCAGAGGTAGACCGGTCGACCAGATATGGAGGAAGGACGACCGATGGAAAAGGCTAAATCGAGGAGGTCGCCCGAAGTTGAGGAGTGGGCGACCCCAAGACAAACACTTTCTAATCCAAGGTTGGGAGCGGTCATCCGAAGGGCTCAGGGAGGAGACAACGGACGACCTGAAGACTGCCAGGCTGAGGAGTGG
>LTAE01009887.1:6667-17757 GCA_001647135.1 Pontederia paniculata
GAGATCGAGTCATAAGCCTTGGAGAAGTCGACCTTCCATAGGAATCCACGTCTTCCAGTGCGCCTCCAAGCTGCGAGAATCTCTGTAGCAATGGTGTATCCGTCAGTGATAGATCGGCCGCTGATGAAGGCTGACTGAAGTGGGTGGACCAAATCGTCTAGCACATCCCTGAGCCAATTTGCCAGAGTCCTCGCCACAATGAGGTATATGGCATTAGACAGTGCAATCGGTTGAAAGTCGCCAATATCCTCTACTGGTGTGCGCTTGGGCAACATGAAAAGTAGGAAACGGTTTAGGCGCTCAAAGCCCTAATTTCCCCTGGTGAACTCCAGAATGACCGCCATAACATCCTCCTTGAGTATGGGCCAAAACTCCCTGTAGAAAAATACCGGGAAGCCATCAAGGCCTGGTGAGCCCTCGCCATTGAGATCGCGCAACGCTTGCGTGACCTCTGCCTCCGTGATAACCTACGACAGAGAAGAAATGTGGTCATCAGATAAGCGGGGTAGGCCCCGTGCAGACCATCGCCACCTTGGCGTTGATGGTCTCTGCGAGGCTGCCCTGAAGTGCGTGGCGATGGCGGCCCCAATTTGGTCGTGGCCAGTGATGGTCGCCCCCTGTACTCCAATCCGGTCGATCCTGTTCGACCTACGCCGACCACTCGCGTATAGGTGGAAGAATCTGGTGTTGGCATCGCCCTCTTGTAGCCATGTCTGGCGAGAGCGTTGCCTCCACTGAACCTCCACCTTCTTGTCCTCCACCTGTATTACCTCTTGGTGGAGTCGACGCTCAGCGACCTCCACGGTGAGGTCACGAGAGTCCTCCGCCTGATCCAACCTGGTGATCCCCGCCAGAGCCTCCGTCCGTCGCCTCTCACGGTCGAGGCGAATCTGCCTCCGGTGCCTCCTGAGGAAGCCCCGTAATGCATCAAGTCTCGCGGCAAGTGTCCTCGCCGCCGTGCCTAGTGGAGGTATGGCGGACCACTGCTCTGCAACTGCCCCTCTGAATCCCTCCTCTAGGAGCCAAGACCTCTCGAAACGGAAGCATGTGCCGGTGGATTGACCTTCATTGGACTGCCACATAAGTGGGGTGTGGTCCGAGAAAGGTCTCTCCATCGCCCGGACCCCTGCCAGCTGGTGGGCCTCTGCTAACTCCACTGATCCCAAAAAACGATCAAGCCTCGAACGAGCGGATGACGAGGTTGTGCTCCTCCATGTAAATCTGCAATTGCTCGGTGGAAAATCCACAAGCGACTGGGAGTCAATAAAGTCCTTGAAATCCTCTGCTCCTGCATCTCTGCTGAGTCTTAGCCTAGGGCGGTCATCAATGTCTAAGGTGACATTGAAATCCCCGCCGATCAACCACCTCGCTGTTGGTGAATGTGCACGGGCAGAGCGCAACTCCTCCCATAGGGTCTCTCGTAGGGTCGCTGTGAGTGGGCCATATACGCAGGAGATCAAGTACTCAATCATCCGATCGTCGACGAGTGTGCACTGAGATGGAGAACCTCTCACTCCAGGAGTCGATAACATCAACAATGTCTGGACGCCAGCCGATAATGCAACCCCCGGACCGACCCACAGATCCGAGACTGACATGTCCAGTCAGCCTTGTACCGCCAATCTGACCCCATGTGCGGTCATCACATTCGGCTAGTTTTGTTTCTTGAAAAAGCACCAGATCCGGTCCCCACGTGCTCAAGTATCGGCCAAGTGAGCGACGCCTATCGGCATCCCCAAGGCCACGTACATTCCAAGAGAGAACCTTCATTATAAAACCAAATTAACCCTCGGGGTCCTAGAGCGAGTGCACACTCCCTCGTGACATGTTTTCCTCTTCGACTTGTTCTTCGTTCGACATTCTCGAAAATTCGCCGCCGCCGCCACAAGGGCCACCTCAGCTGCCACACGATTACTTAGTGGGTCCCCTGATGCCAGCGGGGGGTCCGTTTGGGTGTCGCCGCTTGTCCCTGAATTGTTCGAGGCGCTGCCTGGCAAGGAATCGGTGCCGCGTCTCATCACATCCACTGTAGTTAAGGATGTCGGCGGTGGATTCTCGATTGACCAGGTGGCGCAGCTAGCTGTGGATGGAGTGTGATGTGCCGAAGGGAAGGGGCAAGCCGCCGATCTCCTCCGTTGTCGGCTGTAGTGGACGGTGTCCTCTTGCGAAGTCTGCCTCTGCTCCGTCGAGTGGGGTGATGGGGTTTGGGTTTGTTCATGGTCTGGGTCTGGTGGCATGATGGTTGTTGGGTTCGGTGTGGTGGGCGGGTGGGAGGGAGCTCCTGTTTCTGGGTCAGGCTCATGTTCAATTGGTGTGGTCGGTGCTGGTGTGGTGGAGTCATCTGGTATTTGGGAGTGGTTGGGTTCGTGCAAGGGTTGGGCATGGCTTGTTAAGTTGGGTTCAAAGAGGGCAGACTCGAGTGGGTGCGAGTCAGCAGGTTCAAAGGAGTCAGGCTCTAGTGGGTTTGATTCAGTAGCATTAGGCTCAGCTGGTTTGGGTAGAGGTGGGTGTGGTCCAGCTGCATTGGGCTCGGCTGGTTGGATTGGGTCAGGGTGGGCTGATTTGAAGTCGGTGGTGGCTGAGGTGTCATAGCAGGGGCAGCTTTTACGGCTGGGATTTTGGCGGTATGTGAGGAGCGTCATCGGGGTGTCGACAGTTGTCTCTGTACTCTTCTGGAGGCACGCCTCCTCCGTACCCCTCTCGTACACCGTCTCTGTTGACGAGCCGCCTGGAGCCGACTGCAGCCCATCACCTTCTCCGGCGACGACATCTGACCAGCGACGTTTGCCCGCGGCGCCAATCTTGATGTCGAAACAGTCCATCCCCAAATGGAGCATGACTGAGGATGGCACCCGACGACCTGGCTGGAGGTTGACGGCTGCCCTGATGCATCTGATGTCCGGTGCTATCAATGGGGGAATAGACGTCGACACTAGATGTCCAAAGGATCCAACTATGCTCTGCACTGTTTCCGTCTTCCTAAGGTGAGGTGCAGAGGGACTCCACGTATCTCAACCTCCAGGGTCTGCAGGCGCGGTCCCGGGAAGGTGCCATCTGCGTGTTCCCATGGTCGCCACGTGATGTCGCCGGATGCCGTTGCGAGTGTGGATTCCATTAGCGCTTCCCTTTGCTGTCTTGATCCAGGGAGGAGCAAGCACAGGTGGTCAGCGATGCGTGATAGATGGGGAGGCGGACAATCGCCGAGGGTTGCACGGAGAGCCGATCTGATGTGTGGCATTTCTGGAAGGGTGCTCGAGGCGACCCCGACCAGGCCGGACCGGAAGAAATCGGTGCTCTGTTGGATGCTCGACGACCACTGCATGGTGGCATGAGTTAGTGTATTATTGCACACGGCCTTTGCAAGGACCTTTGTATTTGGTGACCTCATTCCAGGTGCCTTGGTGGCTGTTTGCAGCTTCTTCTTTGGCTGTACCCTCTCCCTCTCTTTTCCGGTGTTGCTTCTCGTCGGCGGCGGTATGTGGCAGGTGAATTGTCGGTGTCCCGTTTGGCCGCATCTCATGCATCGTAAGAGACCTGTGCAGTGTTTTGCGAGATGGCCCCGAAGGCACTTATAGCATACATCGTGATTTCACCGGCTTGGGCGGGCGTACATTTCCCACTCTCCGGGGAGACGCCGAAGCTGGTGGCGCCGCCGAGATGGGGCTCTCGGCGGCGGAGTGGTGGCGCCGCCGGGATGGAGCTCCCGGCGACGTTGCTCTGGGATTCGCTTTCCTGCCTACGCCGAAGTCGTTCGACACTCGGCAGAAGGGTTCCATTTGATAATTTATTAGCTTGTTTTTTGTTATTTTTCTTAGCATTTTTTTTCCTGAGGGGATTTAGAAATAACATTCTCAAAGGTTTTTCTCTTCCCCAAATTTAAGAAACTATATTCCTCAAAAAAAAACTTAAGAAACTATAGCTAGCAGAGTTCAAATCCTAAAGGGTATCAAAAACCTTCATTAATCCACGATTTTGTTGTAGCCCCATCAAATCCTTAATTACGATCATCAATGCCTTTGTCAATCCTTCCCACTACCCTTCTATTGCTAGCTATTCATAAAAAAAATGGGAAACTATTTCAAAAGATTTAAAAGATTTGGTGACAACTATCACCCATCACTCCACCCCTTCAATAAATCATAAAACAATATTATTGTCGTATATTGTGTGTTAACAACTCATACTAGCATGGGAGGACAATCCAAATTCCACATTGTCTTGTCCACCAATAAGAGGTCAGCCTATTAATTTGTGTGACAAAGACAATGAGAAAACAACAACAATAATTTGTGTTTTCAAGATAAGGTTGTAGTTGTGGGTGAAAGTATAGTTGGGGACAACAAATGTTACAGCAAGAAGCATACAAAAGCATAAGGAAGATAAGCAATGAACTCCTCCAGATAATTGGGAACAGGTTAATCATTGATTGAAGTCATGACACCTAATTATATTTAGCTTTTGGTGAAGCATTCAACATAAAGTCGTCATGCATGTGAAATATAGCATGTATTATTGACAATGTGATAGCAACTATTCATTGAAACTTCATATTACCTTTGGACGATTTTGGTGCCCTAGTGAGATGAGGTTTCAGCACCATCTACATGGTTGAACTCCTGCAGCTCCTGGAAATTCATCCACGGTTTGACCCACACTTTGGCCTCATAGATCTTCTTCTTGCCTGCATCAATCGCCTCCACCGTCAGGTAGTGAAGTGTTCCGGCGACCACTTGCTCCTTTGCCATAACCACGCGCCCAAACTCCAGAAGCTTGTTCTGAATCAAGGCCACAAACAAATAAACTCATCGATCCAAAAAAAAAGAATATTGATGTGCGATTTACAGAGAATTATTATCATGTTAATAATGTTTGATGTTTTCTGTTCAACCTAATCCCAGGGTTTTGTAATCTAATTTTCGAAATGAAAACACTCCAGGATTCCACAAAAGAAAAAAACACTACATCAATGATCACAGCCTAACAAAGCACAGAAACATAAACTTGATACTGACCATGAAAAAAAAAACAGGATCACTATAAAAGGTAAGAATGGAAAGAAATTTCACGTCGATTTAAAGATTTTTTTTCAAAAAAAAAAACAAACGAGTTAGGGCAAGTTCTATGAATTTATCATAAAGAAAAAGAAGAAGCAAATCAAGGCGAAATTTGATAATTCAGGTAAAAATCAAGTTAACGACTCAAGAAAACAGAAATTACTAGAATTTGAGAATATAAAAAACAGAAGTCCAACGCAGAAGATCGTTAAGAAAAATTAAAGATTGATCGGAACAACTAGAAAAATCCCAACTTTTGACACTCGCCACAAGTTTCCGATAAGAACCAAAAGATCGAAGCTGGAGAAAAAGGAATCAACGAGCACCTCCTTCTTGTTATGCTCGTCAACGGCGAACCTCGCGAGCTCCTCGACCTTGGCACTGTTCTGGAAGCCATCCGTCGCCATGATCCCGCCCGTCATCGGCATTCCCGATTCCACATAACAACACACAGAGGAAACAAAAAGAAAAAGGAGGAAGACAAGGAGAGATGGATGGAGAGCAGCACAAAGCGGGCGGCACGAACAAGAATCCATCGCCAACTCCGACCCTTTTTATAGGGATCTTCCTGCGCTGCGCCAGAGGCGTTTGTTAATATGTCTGCAAAATAGGAAAGAACATGTACGATGGTTGTTAACATGCCTACAAAAATATTATTTCTTATATAAATATACAAAAAAGAAGTTTCCTAATTTTGTTGTTAATTGTGTTGACTGGTAAATTATTGCTGGTTTCATTTTTAGTCATCGTGATTAAGGTTCAATTTGAAACATCTTTAAAATAATATTTATAATAACTTATAGAAAATTATTAAATTAATATATAATTTAAGATGTTTGACAAATATAATTAATAATAACGACAAACGATTAAAATTTAGTATTACATATAGAATATCACAAGCGTATTAAAAATTTATTTTCATATATATCCTCAAAATATTTTAATATTAATTATTATTTATACGATGCACTTATTATTTTATACTACATTATCACTTTATTATTATTTATTATTATTATTTTATTAACTTATAAATTATTTGGTCAGCTATTTTATTTTATTATTATTTATTAATATTAAAATAGTTAAAATAAAAATATATTATTAAATTTATGATATATATTAATATAAATTATTTAACTAATTATTTGTACATTTTTAATCATTTTATCGCTTTCATTCTTTTATTAAATTTAATAATTAGCTCGCTATAACTAATTGTTATTCTCTAGTCGTTAATAGCTATTCATTATTAATCGTTAGTACTTATCAAATCGAGCTTAAGTGAAACTCTTAAAAGAAAACTATGATATTTAATACCAAATCAAGAAAAAAAATCTCGCATATTTTGCGTGCTGCTATTTACTTTTTATCATAAATATTAAAAAGTTATTTTTATCCAAAGTAATTAATTATTATAATTTGTATGGGTATTTTTGGTGTTTAAAAATTCATCATTTAAATATAATCTCATGCTGGGACAATTGGTGAACATTGGTTCAATTAGATTATTAATGACCTTTAATTTTCTTGATCTAAATTATTAATATTGGTCTCTTTATTTTAAGTTATTAATAAAAATTAATATGATGTTATGTGCACGGAAGTTATCAAAGAATTAATTTTATTAAAAAAAATTAAAATTTATGCTTATTTATCTATATAATTTGGAAATAAGAATTTAATGATAATAATAATATTCATAAAAAATAAAATTTCAAAGAAAACATTTATTTTGTATGTATGATCTATTAGGAGAAGCTTACATTATTTGTAAAACCATACATAACACACATAATTTTATATCATTTAATATTTAACCTATGAGATTCCTCTCCTCATATAAATTAATACTGATGACGTTTATTTTCTTATTAAAATTGTATGCTCAACTTCTGTTTACATCTACTAACACATAATTAAAAAAAATTATTGCCATTGAATATGTTATATGACAAAATGTTTCTTTTTTTATCTATTTTTTTTAAAAAAATAGTACTTGTAATTAATATTAATAAGATTATTACTGTGGTTATTGTGACATGTCATGAAATTTATGTACATGGATATCATTTGTAGTTGATTTTGAAAATAAATTAATTTAACTCTATAATTTCAAATAGAAAATCTTACTATAACACTTTTATCTTTATGTTGTATACAACCTCGTGAGCAAAGCATCCCTTAGCATCTTCTACAAATCATTGAATAATATATAGAAAATAGGAAGTGGTAATGCAGGAGAAAATAACAGAGAAAATGGTAAAGGAAGGGAAGAAGAAAACTACGAAGAAAACGACGGAGGAGACGAAAAGGGAGAAGACGAAGAAGAAAACTACGCAGAACAAATCTACAAGGAAGGCAAAGACAAAGAAAGTGAAGATAGAGACAATGGCGAAAACGGGGAAAACACAGAAGAAGGAAGCGAGAAGAATAATGGCGGCAAAAGCATGGAAGAGGAAAACGCGAAGAGATTGAGGAAGAAACTGGCATTTTTTAAAGACTTTGTAATGTGAAAGCTTCGAGAAGATTCGAAAACCAAAGTATAAAAGAAGGGAGAGCGTAAACGAACTTATCTGTGGAATAAAAAGTGGTAGCTTCGGCTTCGGAGTTTGGGGAGAGCTCGAATGCTCCTCGTCGTCATCTACTTCTTGAAATCCTCAGTTCCCGCTTAGTTTTAGCCTTCTTTCTTGTTTCTGCAACTCCATCGTCGGGTCTCTCCTCGAGCAGTTCCATTGCCGGATCGTCTACTTCCAGCGTCCTCGAGCAGCTCCATTGCCGGAACGTCTACTTCTGGCCGGCTTCTTTGCTTCCGTCAGATCCGCACTTCTTCCGCAAATTGGCGACCTGAACCTGCACACAGTGAAGACGAGTGAGGAGAGAGGAAAATAGACGGAGACATATATTTTTGGAGACGGACGATTCGAGGAGCTTCCCTCGACTCGCATGCACTACTGGGCTTGCAGCACACTTGGGCTTCTACAGTTCTATTACTACAGTAGATTTCATGAATTTTGCAAGGCTATTAACCGAAAATTAAAGCGCATGTTTAACATTGGTGCTTTCATTGAGAGACGACTGCGTTCGCCGCAGAAAGAAACATCATCCGACAATGACAGTTCCATGGCGGAGGGAACTCGATGGGCAAGAATGGAGGAATCTGTCAATAAGTTGTAGAGTTTTGTAGAACAGTATTTCTTGGCATTTACAGAAGGTATGAATTCTCTCAATTCTAAGTATGAATAATTAGACAAGAGAGTGGAACAACCTGCACAAGAAGAAGAATGCAATCAGCAATCGATGCAATCAGTAACAAGAACAAGTACCAAATCTCAAACGACGACACCTATGGGATTTCTGAGGAACATGAAGATGGAGATTCCAAAATTTTGGGGAGAGGATCCTCTTGGATGGATCTTTAAAGCTGAACAGTTCTTGGATTTTTATGAAATTACAGAAGAGAGTCGAATTACTGTCGTCTCATTTGCTTTTGAAGGTGGAACTCTTCAATTGTATCAGTGGATGTATTGGAATAACACATATCAGTTCACGGTCTCAATTTGTGAAGGCATTAGAAGTCAGATTCGGACCTTCCGAATTTGAAGATTTTCAAGGAGCCTTGTCCAAATTAACTCAGATTGGAACTGTTCTTGATTATCAATCACAATTCGAAAGATTGTCGAATAGGGTTATGGGCATATCAGAATCTTTTTTATTATCCTGTTTCATATCAGGATTAAAACACATAATTAGGAGAGAAGTGCAATCGTTCAGACCTACATCACTGATGCAAGCTATTGGATTAGCTAAGTTACAAGAGGAGAAATTAAATGAAGGGGGCAACTACAGAGCAAATTCTTATCGAACCATGGGGCCGTCTATAGTCTCTATGACTAAGTCAATGAATCAACAACAAATTCCTATGTTGGCACTAGGACAATCTAATTCTCAGGGATCGAATACTACACCGACTAAAGGTAGCAGTTCTAAACCAAATGAGGAAGTTATCTCTCTACCACTAAAAAGGTTAACATCAGAAGAAATGATGAAGAGGAGGGAAAAAGGCTTATGTTATAACTATGACGACAAATTTCACAAAGTGCATAAGTGCCGCCCTAAATTTTTACTATTTTGGTTGTTGATGAGATCCAGGATGATACAATAATCGAGTCAAGAGACAATCATGAAACAGAAGAATCTAAGGAAATAAGTTTACATGCCTTAACAGGAGTTGTGTTGCCTAAAACTTTCAGACTGACAGGGGTAATTGGAGAACGAAGTATTACAATTTTAGTTGACAGTGGCTCTACACATAATTTCATTCAGAAGCAAGCTGCCAATAGACTGAGGCTGACAATTACTCCTTCTATATATTTTAATGTGATGATTGGAAATGGTGAGAAGCTGAAATGTGAAGGTAAATGCTCACAAGTTGAGTTTGTGATACAAGGTGTTGAATTCAGAGAAGAATTCTATGTTTTACCTATTGAGGGTGCTGAGATGGTTCTGGGAGTTCAGTGGTTACAGACACTAGGACGTATTACCATGGATTATACAGACATGACTATGGAATTTTGGAGACAGGGAAGGGAGCGAGAGTATTACTCATAGGAGAAATTCTGAAGAAACCTCAGTCTGCAACTCACTACCAGTTAAAGAAATTGATAAAGGCAGATGTCGTTATGACTTATTTCCACTTATTCGTGGTGGAGGAAAGAAATGAAAGTGATGAAAAGGAAATAATGAGTCAATCAAGAAATTATTGGAACAATTTGATATTGTCTTTGCTAATCCAACAACTCTACCCCCTTTTAGAGAAGTACAACATTATATTCATGTATTGGAAAACAGTAAACCAATTAATGTGCGGCCTTACAGGTATCCACATTTTCAAAAAAATGAGATAGAGAAATTGGTCAGAGAAATAAAAGATCAGGGAATTATTCAACATAGCTCAGGTCCTTATTCTTCCCTAGTGTTGTTAGTAAAGAAGAAAGATGGAATGTGGCGGTTTTTCATTGACTACAAAGCTCTCAATAACATTACTATAAAGGATAAGTTTCCAATACCTACAATAGATGAATTACTGGATGAACTTAATGGTGCGGCCTATTTTTCTAAACTGGATCTAAGAGCAGGATACCACAGATCTGTATGGCTCCTGAAGACGTACCTAAAACTGCTTTTAGGACTCATGAAGGCCACTATGAATTCTTGGTTATGCAGTTTGGTCTCACAAATGCACCTTCTACATTTCAAGCAATTATGAACAGATTATTTGCTCCTTTTCTAAGAAAATTTGTCATTGTATTTTTTTGATGATATACAAATTTATAGCAAGGATCTGGACTCTCACTTAGAACATTTATCTACAGCTTTGCAATGCCTTAGCAAAAATCATTTTTATGTCAAGAGGAGTAAGTGTTGTTTTGCACAATTGAAAATTGACTATTTTGGTCATATCGTGTCTAAAGCTGGAGTGGAACCTGATGAGAGTAAGATTGTTGCAGTCAAGGATTGGCCTATGCCAACAACCATCAAACAATTAAGAGGATTCTTGGGGCTTACAAAATATTACTGAAAGTTTGTAAAAGGGTAGGCATATATTGCCAATTCTCTCACTGATCTTTTAAAGAAAGATAGTTTAGTTGGAATGATGCAGATACAACGATCTTTCAAACTTTAAAAGAAGCATTAGTCAGGGCACCTATTCTTAAACTACCTGATTTTTCTAAAACCTTTGTGGTGGAAACTGATGCATCTGGGACAAGAATTGGGGCAGTTCTTTTATAGGATAATCATCCAATATTTATTATAGTAAGAAATTGAGTCCGACTCTTCAAAAAGCTTCGGTATATGTACGGGAGATGTTAGCTATTGTTGAATCTGTTCGGAAATGGAGCAATATTTACTGGGACATCCATTTGTTATTAGAACAGACCACAAAAGTTTGGAGATATTGACTCAGGTAATTCAGACTCCAGAACAACAACGTTATGTTGCCAAATTAATGGGTTATGATTTTTCTATTGT
>LTAE01009888.1:0-17757 GCA_001647135.1 Pontederia paniculata
GATTGATGACTACTCAAGGATGACTTGGGTATTCCTGATGAAACATAAGAGTGAGGCCTTCAAGGCTTTCGAGGAGTGGAAGATTCTGGTGGAGAATCAGATATGAAAGAAGGTGAAACATTTTCGTACTGACAATGATCTAGAGTTCTGTTCGTTTGAATTTGATCAGTTCTGCAAAGATGAAGACATTGCTGGATATCACACCATCAGACACACTCCACAGCAGAACGGTGTGACAGAACGAATGAACAAAATACTTCTGGAGAGAGCAAGATGCATGCTCTCTAATGCTGGCCTGAATAGGGCATTCTGGGCTAAGCTGTTAACACAGCTTGCTACTTGGTGAATCAGAGCCCGACGACTGTAACCGATCTCAAAACTCCTACTGAGGTATGGTCTGAAAATCTTGTTGTTTATACTAACTTAAAAGTTTTTGGTCGTCCTGCATATTATCATGTCAGCAAAGGAAAACTGGAACCAAGGGCCAAAGAAGGAGTATTCATGAGATATGGAGCATGAGTGAAAGACTACAAAATCTGGTCTTCTTTAGAGCACAAAGTAATCCACATCAGAAATGTAACCTTTGATGAGGCTTCAATGCTTCAGCCGAAGGTGGAGGTTGTTGATGCAGTACATGAGAGTGTCAACAAATAGGTGGAATTTGATCAAGTTGATGATGATACATGAGGACGACACCAAGTTGATTAGCCATATGAAGAGCAACCAGAAGAGGAGTCTATTGCTGCTGAGCGTCATAGCAGACAGGTGGGTCCTCCTAAGCGATATGAATTTGAGGACATGGTTGCTTATGCATTGCAGGTAGCTGAAGAGATGGAGTTTCCAGGATCATCAACTTACAAGGACGCCATCTCATCTACAGAATTAGAACAGTGGATCACTGCTATGGGTGAGGAGATGGAATCTCTTCACAAGAATCAGACATGAGAGCTAGTCAAGTTGCCAAAAGATAGAAAAGTTGTATGGTGCAAGTGGGTCTTCAAGAAGAAATTTAGAATTTTTGAAGTTGAAAGCATAATATATAAGGCACGCCTAGTTGCTAAAGATCACATTCAGAAAGAGGGAGTGGACTATAATGAGGTATTCTCACCAGTTGTCAGACACACTTCCATTACGATGTTGCTTGCCCTTGTAGCACATCAGAATCTGAAACCTGAAAAACTAGATGTGAAGACTGCCATCCTACATGGAGAACTCGAAGAAGACATTCTGATGAGTCAACCAGAAGGGTTCTCTATTCCTGAAAAGGAAGATCAAGTTTGCAAGTTGAAGAAGTTTTTATATGGGTTGAAGCAATCTCCATGGCAATGTTACAAAAGATTTGATATATTTATGATCAGTAAGTGATTCAACAGAAGCCCCTATGATTGTTGTGTGTATTAGTTGAAGGATGACTCCATTATTTTTTGCTTTTGTATGTTGATGATATGCTCATTGCTGCCAGGTACATATCAGATGTTCAGGATTGGAAGAAACTCCTCAGCTTAGAGTTTGACATGAAGGATTTGGGTGCTGCTCAGAAAATTTTGGGGATGGAGAGAATCAAGGATCGCATACAAGGTAAACTTTTCCTGTCCCATAAAAGCTACATTAAAAAAAAAATTATCCAGATTTGGTATGGCTTCAGTAAAGTCCCTCAGCACTCCATCAACTTCAAGTGTGTACCTTTCCACGAGCTTCGCACCACAATCTGATGCAGAGAAGGAGTACATGTCTCTTGTTCCTTATGCTAGTGCAGTTGGAAGCCTAATGTATGCTATGGTGTGCATGAGACCTGACATTGCACATGTAGTTAGTGTTGTCAGTAGGTTCATGAGCACCCTAGGAAAAAGAACATTGACAAGCAATGAAGCGTATTTTTTTGTATTATGAGAGGAACATCTGACATTGGTCTCATATATGGAAGTGATAAAAAGTGTTAAGTTGCTGGTTATTATGACTCAGATTATGCTGCAGATGTGGATGGAAAAAGATCAATGACAGACTATGTCTTCACTTTGGGCAGTTTTGTTATCAGTTGGAAGGCTACTTTACAATCATTCAGTTACTCTGTCTATACTGAGTCAGAGTACATGACATCGACAGAAGCTGCAAAGAAAGGAATATGGCTAAAAGGCTTAGTTGGAGGTCTTGGATTGCATCATGATCAGGCCATAGTGCATTGTGACAGCTTGAGTGCTATATGTCTGGCCAATGATCAAGTTCTTCATGAGAGGACTAAACACATTGATGTTATATATCACTTCATCAGTACTGNCTCAGCTTAGAGTTTGACATGAAGGATTTGGGTGCTGCTCAGAAAATTTTGGGGATGGAGAGAATCAAGGATCGCATACAAGGTAAACTTTTCCTGTCCCATAAAAGCTACATTAAAAAAAAAATTATCCAGATTTGGTATGGCTTCAGTAAAGTCCCTCAGCACTCCATCAACTTCAAGTGTGTACCTTTCCACGAGCTTCGCACCACAATCTGATGCAGAGAAGGAGTACATGTCTCTTGTTCCTTATGCTAGTGCAGTTGGAAGCCTAATGTATGCTATGGTGTGCATGAGACCTGACATTGCACATGTAGTTAGTGTTGTCAGTAGGTTCATGAGCACCCTAGGAAAAAGAACATTGACAAGCAATGAAGCGTATTTTTTTGTATTATGAGAGGAACATCTGACATTGGTCTCATATATGGAAGTGATAAAAAGTGTTAAGTTGCTGGTTATTATGACTCAGATTATGCTGCAGATGTGGATGGAAAAAGATCAATGACAGACTATGTCTTCACTTTGGGCAGTTTTGTTATCAGTTGGAAGGCTACTTTACAATCATTCAGTTACTCTGTCTATACTGAGTCAGAGTACATGACATCGACAGAAGCTGCAAAGAAAGGAATATGGCTAAAAGGCTTAGTTGGAGGTCTTGGATTGCATCATGATCAGGCCATAGTGCATTGTGACAGCTTGAGTGCTATATGTCTGGCCAATGATCAAGTTCTTCATGAGAGGACTAAACACATTGATGTTATATATCACTTCATCAGTACTGAGAATAATTGGAGAAACCCATATGACCCAGCGCATCAGCCGCTCGAATAATTGGGGCGGCGAAGCCGCCCGTCCCATACGAGGTCTCCCTAGGGTTTGAGTTATTCTGTATCTTGTATCATCTGCTGATTTCACATCATAGCCATCGTCCGAGGACGTAGCCCAGTTAAGGATGAACCTCGTAAATTCATTTGTCTTCTCTGTGTTGATTTTTCTCTCTCGCCTATTTTTCATAACAGTAGCTACTTCATATTCTTGATTTAGTGTTCTGAATTTTATATTCATATGTACGTATCTAGTCTTGCAAAGATCTCGAAATCAAGCTTTCTCCTGGTATGAATAGATCTCGACACATGAGTTATACTACACAATTTACATCTGATTATCAAAGTGCAGCAACAACAAGCCAATTCCAGTTTGGGGAAATTTTTTCCTCCACTCCTTGGTAATTGGTAGCTGCTCCAAGAATAAAATTTACAAAGTTGATTGCTTTATGTGCAAACAACAAACACCAGTTAGAGAAGACTCCTTTCATGAATTCATAAAGCTAGTATTGTAGTGGAGAAATTAACATTCCAAATGATAAAAGTTAATGATGCTTAAGAAACTTATATCCATCATTAAAAGGACAATGGGTCTAAGAAATCATAAAATAAGATCCTATTATATGATGATGGAGAAACATGATTATGAATGATCAAATGTATCTTACACTCATGATAACTCAAGAAAAGATGCATCATTTTATCTAGTAAAAGACGGCCTGTTCGTCACATATAAATACTATGATCGGATCATAAAATACAATGAACTTCTAAATGATGCATATCTATCAAAATATTCTTTGATCATAAGTCACACTTTGATAATAAGACATGCAGGAATAAGACGTTCTTTGCTCTTCCATTATACTATTATCCTACAACTCTTTAATATCGCCAAAGTAATCATATGAGAAACCTTGATTTGATGCTTTAAGATAAACTAAGAAACTTTTTTAAGGAAAAGAACTTGGGAAAATTTCTGAAAAATGCTGAAGAACCTGTAACATTAAAAAGGAATTTGAGAGAACTATCCCATAAAATTTGAATGGTTTATTGCCCCCTCAAGAAAAATGTTTAGAATCTTATGCATGATACGTCGGACAACATATGGCTTGACTTTTAAAGCAACAGTTATATAAACCTCAACAATTTGCACACGGTTTTTTGAAGGATAATTTACATATAGTAGTTGCCTATATATGCGTATGCCAAAGACGTATTATCCTGTGTGTTGTTAAGAATTAAGACAATTGCAGCATATATATTACAGAAACCGAAAGGGAAAAAGGAGTGGAACAAAATTCAGATATTATGAAGAAAGTAAACTATCTGAAATAGCGGAATAGGAAAGATACTGAGATGCTTAAAGGAATCAGAAGCCTTATGAAACAAACACTCAGAGTTAGTAAACTGATTTCAGGGAATTAACTTATTTTCTGCAGTAACAAACTTGCATGTTGCGCAAGTGAAGTTCTGATCAAGGAGAGGAAAAAAAGTACAGGAGGAGGAATGAAAAAACGGAAAGAGAAAATGGGAGCAAAAAATTTATATATGAGCTAATATTTTTGACGGACTTTAATGTTCGTCAGAGATTCTGACAAATAATTATATTCGTCAGAATTTTTGTCGGACTTACTCTTCGTTAAAAATTTTGACGAAAAAAGTTCTTCACAATTTTTGATGGACATTAAAGTCCGTCAGTGCGTCAGAAATTCTGACGGACTTTAGTCCGTTAGAAATTATGAGGGACTTTTTGACGGACTTTAATCCGTTAAAAATTGTGAGGAACTAAAAATTCATCAAAAATTAAGTCCGTGATTAAAAATTCATCAAAAATTGTGAGAGATTTTATGTCTCTCATAAATTTCTGTTGGAAATTATGAGGAATATTAATCCGTTAGAAAATTTCGTCGCTATTTTCTTGTAGTGTGATGTATCATGCGGTGCAATAGTATTAGTTATAATGTTGTCATACGCCCAACAGCAGGCCAAACCTTTTATATATTGATTCAGAGCACCCGGCAGAACCAAGTGGTGAGGCAAGCACTACAACTTTCTGTTTTCTCTAAACAGGAAAGGTACTTCAAAAATCTCAACAGGCAAATGATAGCCACCTTTTGTCGCAGCATGAATTGTTGCACTGAACAAATCTTCTCGACCCAGCAACTGATTAGATAAAAAAAAGAACATTAACTCCCATGCCAAATGCTTTAAGACAAGGTTGTGAAAGTTGGCGCAAATGATAATTCTAACGTCCCCAAAAATTTTCATACGGTGAAGACAAGTATGTGTGTATGCTGAAGAGGGAGGAAATTTTTCGATATATAAAGTATATATAGTAATTATAATCAATAAATAGAATAAATATTAATAAAATATTATAATTATTTAAATTAATTTAGTGGTTATGTAATTTTATTAACATTTTAAGGTCTAAGATTCAAATATTGGCGCCTCTTAATTTTTTTTATTTTACTTCTATATTTTTTGTCCCTCCTCTCCTAACTTTTGTTCATGGGTCCGTCCCTTGGTGAAGACTTACTCATATTTAATAGTGACTTGACTTTTGACTTTTTTATGATCAATCTTATATACTTGTACATCCGAAAATTAAAATAAATTAAAATTCTATATTGACAAAGATTTAATTATATAAATAAGAACTAAGGTCATATTAAATAAATATTTTTCGTTATAACATCTAACTAGATCTAGTCCAAACTATATGCAGTTATATTGTGTCCTCATGAACATCATCACAGTCCACGCTATCATCATGGTCATCTAAACCTCATTACCTGCAAGACCCATATGCATGGAAGGTGACCTCTTGTAGCTAACACCTAGAATTTAAGGCTCAACAGGATAATATAATATAATATAAAATAAGTATGCTAGAAAAATAACTTTTACTATGCCTTTGAGATGTCTACATATAAAACATATAATAGCAACATAAACAATCATAATTAGGCGAAGCAATCACATATTTTCTTTGCATCTAATATTTTATTCTTTAACTTTGTATCTTTCTTTTCTTAAAATAATATTTATTTAGTATAATCTTTCAGCTTCATTTTAACTTTTTTCTTTCTTTTTTTCATTGTTCTTTCTTTCTTCTTCCTTGTTTTCATTTTTTTCATCTTTCATTCTTTTATTTTTTTCATCTTTCTTGCTTTCATACTTAAAAGTTATCATTTCACTTTTTTTTTATTTTCATCTTATATCTTGTCAAGAGATTTTCATCTTTTAATGGAACATCATGACACTTTCATTTATCCTCTTCAATGGTTGCACACATTACGATAACCCTATTTTTGCGGAGCAAAATTCTTTTTTGATAAAATTCTTGGATTCGATGCATAAGGTGGAAAGTCGTGTACAATAGAAATAGTGACTAAGTAATTTGCTTTCATTGTCGTGAGATTTCACTATGTTGCCTTCAACTACACCCTCTAACCATACTTTTAACTTTCATTCTTAACCTTCATTCTTTTCTCCCTTTGACAATTAGTGCACATGAATACCGACGTTTTTCATCTTTTATCTTAATTATTTTAATCTTTCTTAGACTTTTAATTATCTTTAACCTTTATGTATCAATCATAACACATCACTCACATAAAAGCACATATAATCTTTCTTCCGAAAGTTGAACCATGTTAGGGAGCGACACAGATTGTTTCCATCGTACATCAACTTTCGACATGTCGGTCTTTTAGAGCACAATTTGTGTCAGGATGCGACACGGCTCGTGTCAATCATACTGTGTTCATCATATTTTCCTCCTTCGTATGTGGTCCGTTTCTGAATTCAACATTGTTTGTTTCGTGTGCATGTCATATCCTCCAAAGTGTTGATCGGTTCAGGCTCAACGAATGCAACTTCCATCAACTATTTCCTCTACTTCGGGCACGATCAATTTTGGATTTAGACGCAGTCCATTTTGTATGTTAATTTATATTATTCTTGATTTTCTATTCTTGAACCCAATTCGGTTCGAGTGATGTGTCATCGTTCGTTCCTAGGTTTAACATGACTCAGTTTAGTGGCACACGACGACAGATTAGTGTTTCACATTCCTTTACCTCCAAGACACGGTTCAAGTCCAGGGAAATATGGCCTACGCTGGTGTTAGGATTTCCTGAATCCGCCGCCGGAACACAGCCCATGTCCTAGAGGGACACGACCCATGTCGGCACAATATTTTCTTCGCTTGGACGCGATCCGTTTCAAAAGATGACACAATCCGTGTGATGGCGCTAGGGTTTCTTTTAGGCAAGTCATGGGGCCCACATATGGGGTACGCGACCCATGTCCACCATTTGTCATCCATTCTTATTATTTTCATCATTATTTTGGGTTGTAGGAAAAAAAAACATAAAATTTATATAGAAAACCTTAAGTAATAAGTGCATACTTTTAACTCATGAATTGTACATTTTCTATCATATAAAATCCATAAAATTTTATGGAGAAAGCATTATTCTTCTAATTGTTATGGATCGACTATTAAAAAGAGGTAGACAAATAACCTAAATCTCTCTACCAACTCTAAGGGTTTACACAACTTTCTTGATATTCCTAAAATTCTTTCTTTGTTCTTTGCGACAACTTTGGGCCTTCCCATGTTCTTCAACCGTGTCATTCTCCTTTGCTTCTCCTCCTACATGCATCCCCTCGGTATGAGGTCAAGAAAAAAGAGAGAATAAAGATAAAATATTTTTGTCTTGCCTTAGACCTTGAGGAAAGAAGAGGAGAGAAGGAAGAGGAAGATCAGAGAGAGAGAGAGAGAGAGAGAGAGAGAGAGAGAGAGAGAGAGAGAGAGAGTTCTAACAGTAAGTGAGAAATTATGGGAATTTGAGAACTTTCTTCTCATATTCTATGGGGTATATATATATATAGTGGTTTAGGGTTTAGTAAGTTTGAGTCAGAATCAACTTTAATCCTGAAGTTATATTTAAAATCGACCATCCATCGAATGTGATAGAAACAAATAGTGTATGGATGAGACATGGTCCGCTTCATCATCATCATATTATTTTCTAAAATATGCGGATGTTACAATAACTACAATCAAGACGTATTTTAATACGAATTAAGTTTCCTGATATTTGTCCAAACATTATTTATCTGCAAAAGATAGTTAACCTTTGCTTCACTTAAGGGAGATTAACCTCAAATATCTGCAAACATTGCCACTTTGATTTATAAATGTGATGGATGGGTACTAGCAAAGGAGCTGACATTACATGCAAGTGTCTTGTCAATAAATAGGATTAAAAGTTTATATATATATATATATAAATATATATATATAAATATATAAATATATAAATATATATATATATATATGTGTGTGTGTGTGTGTTTGTGTTTTTACAGATAACCTTTACAATGTATGATTGATCAATAATTTGACGGAAAATACTTTGTACTCTTAAAATTCATCTACCTAAAATTTCTTCCCAAGACACATCTTTTTAAACTGTAAAAAAGTAGATAAACTTATCCATTGACCACTGGGAGAGATTAAAAGAATTTTTAAAAGGATGAGTAGGAAATGTAGCACCCAAAGGGAATTGAGAAGATGGACTTATATAGACACTAGTAGAAAACCTTGTTGGATGTCATTATTGCAACTTTAAAACTTTTAATGTCACTTTTAATTTTTTTTCATTTTTACATCATATAGAAACATTATATGTCTTCTTTCTCATTCTTCCAAAAAAATTATCATATTTTTTCTCTTATTATAATATTTTACCTTTTATGATTTTTTGTCTTATTAAAATATGTTATCGTTTATGAAAAATAAATCCGTCGTAACTAACTATTTTTATGGTTATAATATTTTATTTTTTTCTCTTGTTACAATAACACTAAAGTCTTATATTTTTTAAAACTCGTGTTTAATAAAACTTTATGAAAATTAAAATTCTTCAAAGGATGCACTGATCATCTTAACTAAAATTACTATATATATATGATAAATACGAAGATATAAAAAAAATTATAAGGTAAACAAGATCAATGTAGTATTTTTTATATTATAATATTTCAAAATAAAAATTAGTATAAAATAACAAATAAATATACTTTGATTTAGCAAATAAAATAAAAAAAAATAATAAAAGGTAAATACGGTAATAAGAGAAAAATATATTGTGAATATTTTTGGAAACTTGTGTTGTTCTTAAAGAATGAGAAAAGAAGATATAAGATATTTGATATGATGCCAATAAAAAATTTAAGAGCAAAATAGGTAAAAACAGAGCACTCTATTTTTCTCTTATTACGATATTTTACCTTTTATTATTCTACATTTCTATTTGGCTAAATCAAAGTATATTTTATTTGAGGTATCATGTGCATATAAAATACTTATTAAATATTCCTTTATTTTAAAATATAGTTATAGAATATATAATATGTTGACAACTATTTGCAGAGAGCTTGTTTTCATTAATTAAAATTCTTTATTAATTAAAATTAAAATTTTAGAATATATAATATGTTGACAACTATTTCTCTTATTAATTAAAATTCTTTATTTCTTTCTTCTTCCTTGTTTTCATTTTTTTCATCTTTCATTCTTTTATTTTTTTCATCTTTCTTGCTTCCATACCTAAAAGTTATCATTTAACTTCTTTCATCTTATATATTGTCAAGAGCTTTTCATCTTTTAAGGGAACATCATGATACTTTCATATATCTTCTTCAATGGTTGTACACATCACAATAACCCTCTTTTTGCATAGCAAAATTCTTTTTTGATAAAATTTTTAGATTTGTTGCATAAGGTGGAGAGTCATGTACAATAGAAATAGTGATTAAATGTTTTGCTTTCACTGTCGTGAGATTTCACTATGTTGCCTTCACCCTCTGACCATACATTTAACTTTCATTCTTAACCTTCGTTCTTTTCTTCCTTTGACAATTAGTGCACATGAATACCCATATTTTTCAAATTTTATCTTAATTATTTTAATTTTTCTTAGAATTTTAATTATCTTTAACTTTTATGTATCAATTATAACACATCACTCACATAAAAGCACATATATATAATCTTCCTTCCGAAAAATGAACCATGTTAGGGAGAGACACGGGTCGTTCCCATCGTACATCAACTTTCGAAATGTCAGTCTTTTAGAGCACGATTTGTGTCAAGATGCGACACGGCTCACGTCCATCATACCGTGTTCATCGTATTTTCCTCCTTCGCATGTGGTCCATTTCTGAATCCAACATTTTCTGTTTTGTGTGCGTGTCATATGCTCCCAAGTGTTGATCGGTTCAGGCTCAACAAACGCGACTTCCATCAACTATTTCCTCTACTTCGGGCGCGGTCAATTTTGGATTTAGATGTGGTCCATTTTATATGTTAATTTATATTATTCTCGATTTTCTATTCCTGAACCCAATTCGGTTTGAGTGATGTGTCATTGTCCGTTCCTAGGTTTAGCACGACTCAGTTTAGTGGAACACGACAGATTAGTGTTTCACATTCCTTTACCTCCAGGACGCAGTTCAAGTCCAGGGAAGCATGACCTAAGTTGGTGTTAGAATTTCCTCAACCCGCCGCCGGAACACAACCCGCGTCCTAGAGGGACATGGCCCATGTCGGCACAAGATGACGATCTGTTTTCTTCGCCTGAATGCGATCTGTTTCAAAAGATGTCACGATCCGCGTGATGGCGCTAGGGTTTCTTTCAAGCAAGTCATGCGGCCCACATCTGGAGTACGTGGCCCGTGAGTCCGACTGTTTGTTCATCCGTTCTTATTATTTTAATCATTATTTTGGGTTGTCGAAAAAACATAAAAATTATATAGAAAACCTTAAGTAATAAGTGCATACTTTTAACTCATGAATTGTACATTTTATATCATATAAAATCCATAAAAAATTTATGCAGAAAACATTATTCTTCTAATTGTCATGGATCGACTATTAAAAAGAGGTAAATAAATAACCTAAATCTCTCTACCAACTCTAAGGGTTTACACACCTTTCTTGATAATAAAAGGGTTATTTGTATGAGATGTGATGTCCATGATATTAGGAGGAGAATGATGTATCATGGAAGTTGAATTCGATGGGGTTGAAGCAAACCAGAATAGTCTAACAATTTGGCATCACGGTTGACAGAAATATTTTATTTTCCAAATCATAGAGCTTGTAACCTTATTGAACACTAGGGGCTTCCAACATAAATACAATTTTTGGCACGATAATTAAACTTATTTGTGAGATGAATAATAGTTGTGTAACATAGGCAACAAAAAACTTTCAATTGGGCAATTGATATAGGGTGATTGTTTAACATTTGAAATGGTGAGATAAAAAAATACTAGAGATGGAAATCTAAGAGGCATAACAAAACGACCGATATACATTCTCCCAAAATAATAAAAGGTAAGGGAGACTGAAAGTATAATGCACGTGCTACAATGATAATATGACGATGCTTTCATTCTATTATCCCAATTTGTTGTGGAGTTGAAACACCAACGTGTTGGTATTCAATGCCATGACATTGGAAAAAAGATTCATAATTAAGAACTCTTTATCATTGTCTACACTTATTGTTTTAGCCGTGGCATGAAACTAGTTTTTAATAAAAATGATAAAAGACTAATTCTTTTTTAGTTTCATATTTGTACTGCATAAGAAATATTTGCATACAACTTGTAAAATCATCTACAATAGTAAGAAAAAAAACTCGAGCTCCTAAACGTGTAGTACTTTTTGAGGTGCCCAAATATCACAATGCAACAAATCAAATGGAGCATGAGTTGATCTAACACTTAAAGGAAATGAAAGTCTAGTTTGTTTGGCAAAATGCAAACATCACAATTAATATGAAAAGAAACACTATGAGAAGATAACAATGGAGTAATTAATCTAAGACAAGGAGGAGACGAGTGACTAAGGCACATGTGCCATAGGTTTGATTCTTGTGAAACTTGATGAGAAACATGTGTTTGTTGTGGCGATGACATGTAATAAAGACCATCATGTTTTTTACCCTAGCCAACATCTTTCGCGTAGCCAAGTCTTGCAAAATACAAAAGGTGGAAAACAAGACGACGACAATTTAAATCATTACTAAGTTTATTAACAGGCATCAACTTTAAATGTAAGGAAGGAACACATAACATATTGTCTAATGAGATATTGTAGTTTGGATAGGGATACAAGCTCATGTCGGTAAGTTGACATTGGGTACTGTTGGTGATTTGATTTGAGTAAAGAGTATGGAATAGATTCATTACCAAAATTCAAGAGGAATATTTGCATAGACACATTGTTATCCAACCATGATATTGATAATGCATGAGTGAGTTGCTGAAGTTGATGCATGGAGATTTCTTTTGCACTTACTATTTTGCAAATTACCCCTTGTGTAGATTTGAAGACTCTGGTACATGTACTTGAGATTCTATTTGTTGTCGGGGATTTATTTCAATTCATACGACCTCCTAGACTATTATAAGTTCATATTGTAACGATCCAAACACTCGAGTGAGCAAAAGCTATTTATAACATATCTCAAGAGTCCGGATCATTACAGTTGACACATAAACAATCACAAATTGATACTCAAATATCAATTAATTTAATTTTATACAAATCCAAATCAGATAACTTTTCAACTTTAAACTTCATATTCATAAGTTTAAATCATCATAAAAACAAATTAAATGGATCCACCCATACATACCTTGCTCTTATTTGATTATCCTTTGATTTGATTTTCTTTTTCTCCTTAGCTTCAAACTTACAAGCTATTCATCCTATGATGTGCTCACGGTTAGGTAACAAGCAACCAGGTTAGAATGTTCCTTTTATTGGCCATGGAAATATTTATAAGGCAAAGCTTAAGTCGGTTAAGTCTAAAAGGATAAGAGAGAGGTGCACTTAAAAACTATTGGTTACACCTTTGACTAAAAAAAATGGAGAAACTCATATCATGAGTGAGTTGATACAATAAGTCAGTTGGGTGAGAAAATTTATAAAATACATTAATTACTTAGTTGCATGAGTTAGCTTGAGACTATTTGAATTGAATTAATTAATTTAAGCATACTTAGTCCACGATTAATTAAACTAATCATAAATACCAATTGCATATAATTTTTTTTACCTTAGATTGCTTAAAGAGAAATTAACTCCCCTTAATTCCTAATTAAGATAACAGCTCAAAGACATATAAAGATACCATAATTAATTCAAACTTAATTTCAACTAGAGTAATTTACTCGATTTAAATTCATAATTATATGAATTATTTAAGGGTAATTATTTGGGATATTACATCCTACAACCCTTAAAAGAAAATTCGTCCTCAAATTTAAACAACTAAGGACTTACAAAACAAATGTGGAAACTCTTTACGCATTTCGCTCTCGAGTTCCCAAGTGGCCTCTTGTCCACGATGATGTTTCCATGCTACTTTCACCATAGGAATCACTCTGTTCCGCAGGTTATGTTGTTGATACTCTAAAATCTCAGTTGGTTGTTCCTCGTAAGTCATATCCTCTTTAACATTTGGTTCTTCTATTCTTATCACATGTGAAATATCAGGTTGATACTTTCTCAACATCGACACATGAAAGACATTATGAAGATTTGAATAAACTGGAGGCAATGCAAGTCGATAAGCTGCTTCTCCAATTTTCTCAAGTATCTCAAATGGACCAATATATCGAGGACTTAGCTTGCCCTTTTTACTGAACCTCATTACACCTTTAGTTGGTGATATCTTTAACAATACATGATCACCCGCTTGATAACTTTGTTCTTTTCTTCCTTTATCTGCATAGCTTTTCTGCCTACTCTGAGCTGTCAACATTTTTCTTTTTATAACATCCACTCGTTCAGAGTATGCCCTCACAATATCTGGTCCTATCAATCTTCTTTCTCCTACCTCACTCCAACATGTAGGAGATCTACAAGGTCTACCATATAGAGCTTCATATGGTGTCATTCCAATACTAGAATGATAACTATTATTATATGCAAACTCTATTAATGGTAGGTGTTCATCCCAACTACCAGACCACTCCAAAGAGCATGCACGCAACATGTCTTCAAGAGTCTGAATTGTCCTTTCAGTCTGTCCATCAGTTTGAGGATGAAAAGTTGTGCTGAACTTTAGCTTAGTACCAAATGCATCTTGTAATCCTCTCCAAAATCTAGCAGTGAAGCGAGGATCTCTATCTGACACAATTGAAACTGGAATACCATGTAGTCTCACTATTTCTCTGACATAGAGATCTGCAAGACTCTCAGAAGGTTGATTGTTTCTCATAGGTAAGAAATGTGCTGATTTTGTTAATCTATCTACAATTACCCATATGGTATCATGGTTCCTTTTTGTCCTTGGTAAACCCATGATGAAGTCCATGGTAATATGTTCCCATTTCCACTCGGGTAGCTCCAAAGGTTGAAGTAACCCAGATGGTCTTTGATGTTCAATCTTAACCTGCTGGCAAACTAAACATTTGGAGACAAATTCTGCTATTTCCTTCTTCATATTTTTCCACCAGAAGTTTCGTTGAAGATCTTTAAACATTTTTGTATTGCCAGGATGAATTGAAAACTTTGATTTGTGAGCTTCTTTCATGATATCCTGCTTCAACTCTTTATTCTCTGGAACCCACAAACGATTTCTGAATCTTATGGCACCATCTGTACTTAAAATAAAATCTGAACCTTCTTTTTCACACAAAGCCTTCATGTCGCTAAATGTTGGATCTGAACTTTGTGCTTGAATTATTTTGTTCACTAAATCAGATTGTATTTCTAAATGTGTCATTAATAGTATCTTTCCTCTAACTATGATTGGATTCCATTGAACCATATTTTCTAAAAGATTCCACTTACAAATTTTCATTCTCGCCAATGATGCTTCCCATTTTCGGCTTAATGCATATGCCACTGCATTAGCTTTACCAGGATGGTACATAATAAGAAGATCATAATCCTTTAAAAATTCTAACCATCGACGTTGTCTCATATTAAGTTCCTTCTGATCAAAGATATGCTTCAAACTCTTATGGTCTGTATATAACTCAAATTGTTCTCCATATAAATAATGTCGCCAAATTTTTAAGGCAAACATCACTGCAGCTAACTCCAAATCATGGGTAGGATAGTTCCTCTCGTGATTCTTTAATTGCCTAGATGCATAAGCAACAACTTTGCCATTTTGTATCAGAACACATCCAAGGCCAGTTCCACATGCATCCGTATAGATAACAAATCCACCAGTTCCTAACGGAATAGTTAATACAGGAGCCGACGTTAATCGCTTCTTCTGTGCTTGAAATCTTGATTCACATTTATGCGATCATACAAATTTTACTCCCTTTCTCGTCAAGTTAGTTAAATGTGCCGAAATTTTTGAGAAATCTTGAATAAATCTTCTGTAATAACCTGCTAATCCAAGAAAGCTTCTAATTTCGGCAATTGTGTTTGGTCTATTCCATTCCATCATTGCCTCAACTTTTGCATGGTCAACTGAAATTTCATCCTTTGAAACAATATGACTGAGAAACATCACTTGTTCCAACCAAAAGTCACATTTTGAGAATTTCGCATACAATTTATGTTGCCGCAAAGTTTCCAACACTATTTTCAAATGTTCTTTATGTTACTCCTTATCTAGAGAATATATCAAAATATCATCGACAAACACAATAACAAATTTGTCTAGGTATGTTATGAACATTCTGTTCATCATATCAATAAATGCAGCTGGTGCATTTATTAGACCACATGACATTACTAAGAATTCATAATGTCCATATCTAGATCTAAAAGTAGTTTTTGAAATATCTTCTTCAACTATTCTTAACTGGTGATATTCCGATCGAATGTCAATTTTGGAAAAGATAGCAACAAAGGCCAATTGATCAAAGAGATCATCAATACGAGGCAAAGGATATTTATTCTTTATTTGTGACCTTATTCAACATCCTATAATCAATACAGAGCAGTAAAGATCCATCTTTCTTTTTAACAAACAACACATGTGCACCCCATGGTTGAATAAAACCTTTATCCAGCAATTCCTGTAGTTGCTTCTTTAATTCTAGCAACTCAGTAGGGGCCATCCTATAAGGAGATTTTGATATTGGAGAAGTTCCTGGAACAAGTTCATTTTTAAACTCAATTTCTCGATGTGGTGCCAAACCAAGAAGATCCTCTAGAAACACATCAAGAAATTCCTTAACCACCTATATATGCTCCAATGATTTAATTGGATTTGGTGTGTCAGTCTTTATTACACTCGCTAAGAAGCCTTGACAACCCTTTTGAAGCATTTTACAAGCTTTCATTGCAGAAATTATCACTCGATTATCCTTACTTGATATCCCATGGATTACCAATTTTGGATCATTAGCTTTACCAATTTGTATTTTCTTTTCTCTACATAAGAGACAAACATCATATAAGGACAATCAGTCCATACACAGAATAACATCAAAGTCTATCATGAGTAATAGAATCATATCAGCTGTCAAATCTTTGCCTTCAGCTTTCACTGGTACATCACATAAATATTTTTTCGAAATCATAACCCACATAGGTGTGGTCACTTAATGAAATGGTAGTTCTTTAGCATGAGTATCAATCATAGATGCAAAATTCTCAGAAATAAAAGAATGAGATGCTCTTGAATCAAAGCGAACATTGGCATGATGATCTGAAACAAGAAGTGTACCTTGAATCACATGTTCAGATTAAGAGCCTCATCTGCTTGCAGATAAAAACACGTCCAGGAACTTTATGTGGCACATTGCTAGCAGATGACTTGTTTTGAAATTTTTCTTTTTCCTTTGGACAATCCCTGATGAAATGTCTCTTCTGTCCACAAATCAAACAAACACCACAACTTTCTATAACATTCTTCGGGATGTGATCTACCATAGTAAGAACAAGGTTTGATATTATTTTTCCTTCTAGTTTCCCCAATATTTTCTGTTTCTTTTTTTGTTGCCAAGTTTGTGCCTTTCCTTGGTGGAAATCTCTTTTCAGATTCTTTCCTTTTATGTCTTTCATTCTCCTTTTCCATAGTAGAAGCTAACTCTGCAGCATCACTTAAGGTCTTTGGGGCTCCACACATCACTTTAACTTTTAAGCCTAGCTTCAAACCTTTCACAAATCTATTAACCCTCATCCTTTTTGACTTATCTAGGGTGCAATAATTTTCCAATCGATAAACTTATTCAAGTATTCATCCACTGTCAAGTCACCCTGTTGTATATTCAGAAACTCTTCCTGCTTCTAATCTTTTACATGTTGCGGAATATATTGACTTTTAAATTTCTGTACAAACTCTTTCCATGTGATATTTTCTCTCCCCATAAACTTTATTGCTTCTGTGGCTTTCCACCAACTTTTAGTTCTATCTATCATACAATGATTTGCATAATCAACTTTCAGCTCATCAGAGCAATGCATGACTTTAAATTTCTCATTTATACCTTCCAACCACATTTCTGCATTTTCAGGATCTCTATCTCCATTGAAAATTGGAGGATTGAGTTTCAGGTATCTATCGATAGAAGTGTCATTAGCATTCTTATTTCTTTGCATAGACTCAATCATACCCATCAACCTATTAATGATGGCTTGTTGTTCATTAG